>NW_024121599.1:4124194-4147950 GCF_016745375.1 Pimephales promelas
TTTTAAATATTTTTAAAAGGGGTCTCTCTGTTGACCAAGGCTGCATTTATTTGATTAAATGTACTGTGAAAGGACTACCAAGATTGTGAAATATTATTACAATTTATAGTAACTCTTTCTGTTTAAAATGTCATTTTAATGGCGAATATTCATGAGCTAAGCCAAGTCTTTATTTAAAGGGAAATTCTGTCATCATTTAATTCAGTTAAAATTGAAAAGACGTCATCAAAGACGTACTTTCTGTCTTCACAATGGAAGTCAATGGGGACCAAAACTGTTTAGTTACCAACATTTTTATGTTCCACAGAAGAAAGAAAGTCATATGGGTTTGAAAACATGAGGATGAGTAAATAATGACAGAATGTTCTTTTTTGGTTGAATTATCCCTTTAAAAGCTTTGAAGTTTTTTTGGTGCCCAGTAACAAGTGTTCAGCCAAAATTCACGGATTGACTCCTGTCACGAGTTACTTCAGAGAGCGAATCCAAATCTTATGGTGAACAGATGGGCTCCAGTATCAGAGCGGGGGCTGTGATTACTCTGTGTTCTCCTAAACATGTCTTGTGCGCCTCTCTGGATGTTGAAAGTGACCTGGGTAACAGTCTGCGTGATTATTCACAACACCAGCCAGGGCAGATGGCAGAGTGCTTGTTTACCAAATGTAATTTCTCTCAGCGTTGTGCTAAGTGTAGTGCAAGACTCAGGTGATCTGTGAGATGAAAACAAACCTAATTGCTGCTTAGCCCACATCTGACCCTGCGTGCTGTCAGATGTAGTTACGTTGGACAAATGCAAATGTGTTTGTGTGTATGTCAACAGTGAGATCTGCATGAGAGAAAGACGTATCCATCGGCAGGTGCCGAGTGTGTTAACCTTCTTTTCTTCTTTCATTGCCCATTTGTAATTATGGAAGCTTGTTTCCGCCATGTATAGAATAATAAAAAAAAGGTAATTGCGACTTTTATTTCACAATTCTTACTTTTTTTCCTCAGAATTGCAAGTTTAAATCTCGCCATTTGAACTTTAAAACTTGCCTTTAACTGCTTTATATCAAGTTTATATTTCACAATTGTGAATAATGAAGTCAGAAATGCAAGTTTGACTTTTTATCTCAAAATTCAGACTTTAGAACTTGCAGTTGCAAGTTTATATCTCACAATTGTGAGAAATATAGTCAGAATTGCTAGTTATAAAAGTCAGACTAACTCACAATAATTTTTTTATTTTATTTTGCAGAATGTGTGATTGCAAGATATAAAGTGCTGAGTAAAAACGGTCCAAATTGTGAATTAAATAAAAAACGCTCTTACCTTATTTATTTTTTATTCGGTGGTGGAAACAAATTTCCATAGTAAGCAAATTTTGCTTGCTTGAAAATTCTCTTTCATCAGATTTTGTAAAAGTCAGTTGGCAAACGTTTACTTTGACCGTTATCTGATGGTCCTGTGTTCATTGACATCTTACGAGGGTCAGTGTGACAGGACCATGAGTGTGCTGACCTTAAGTGTGAGCAAAGAATGACACATAACGCCAGGATAACCTGAAGATGCACAGGTTGAGTTGACTAAATTTCCAGAGCTCTCCGGTTTTTGGTTCTATGCTAAAAGAAAGTCACGTCAAAATGACATTTTATACAGGCTGTTGCGGTAGTGAAGCAGACCACAGCATATTTTTTTATAATCCTTTCTTTATGTCCATATTTGTAACCTATAATGATAAAGTAACTTTTATATGTTTCAGCTCTTAAAGCTCTGGGCTCATGAGTCATACTGCATCTCTTTACTTAATTTCAAACATCAGTGGTTTACACTGCTCTTGTGGTCAGCTTTTATTTTGACATTTGGTGCATTCAAAGACTGTTTCTTTTAGAACACAGTTTTTATTATGAATTGTTTGAGTCCATTTTGTTTAGATGGTGTTTTCATTAGCTACACCAGTAACAATTCTCAAAAAAGGTTTCATTTGTTAACATTAGTTAGCAAATGCTGTAAAATATATTCTCATTGTAAATTCATATTAGTTAAATGCATTAAAGGGATAGTTCACCCAAAGATTTTAATTCTGTCATCATTTACTCACCCTCAAGATGTTCCAAACCTGTATGAATTAATTTCTTCTGCTGAACGCAAAAGAAGATATTTTGAAGAATGTCAGTAGCAAAAGAGTTGAGGTGCCCCATTGACTTCCATAGTATGTTTTACATGAAACCCTGGACCTGTTTGGTTCCCGACATTCTTCAGAATATCTTCTTTTGTGTTCAGCAGAAGATAGAAATTCCTTCAGGTTTTGAACATCTTGGGGGTGAGTAAATGATGACAGAATTTACATTTTTGGGTACTATCCCTTTAACTAATGTTAACAAATGAGACATTATTAGTGTTACTGGTGAATAATACAGAATCAAAAATTCACTTTTCACAATCTATTTTAAAGTCAAGGCAAGTATAAATTAAAATGCAAGTTTATATTCTCCTTTTAAAATTTTTAATCTGGTTTGCGCTGATTATATTATGTTGCTAAGGTACCATAATTTCTATTTTTCCAGGTATGCCATGGCCTTGTATAATCAACATGTCTGTCCTGTGGACAACTGGTAAGAAGTCTTCTTTTTAAACTAAATATCATTGTGTCCACGTTTCAAAAGTTATTTGTTTGTTTTTTTAATTGTAAGGTTACATTATGCTATATGGTATTTTAATATTTTTATTTAATTCAATATATGTAATTTAATGATTAAATATTTTAAACTGTACATTAATGCACTTAAAATAGAAAAAATGAAATAGATCAAAAACATGTAGTAAGCATTTACACAAGTATTTTTATTTCTATATGTTTATTAATATATTGGTTACTGAAATATTTTTGAAAGAAAGGGGCGTATTTGAGCTCTAAGGATATTAACCATTTATCCAATGCTGAACTAACACCGTTTTAAAATGCACACATCAGAGAGAGACCTCCTGGCTTTGTGTCTATACACTTCTTCTGCGTCATCTGCACTAATGAGTAATGTATTCGATAAGAGATGTTGAGCGAGTGTCCAAATCATTTCTTATTAACTTAATATGGCTCAGGGACATGTCAGCCAATGAAGAATTGCAGGTTAACTTGTGCTTTTACTCTTTTAGTCAAACATTAGCATACCTGAGCATAGCAGTGTTTAGGTAACTTAAATGTTAGCGCTGCTGTTGGGCTTACACTGTACCTTAATTATTTAAAATGGTAAAAATGGCATCTGGGTCCATGAGCAGAAGCAGTCGGAGAGGATTACTCATTACTATGACTTGTGAATAAAAGGAATTAATGAATAAAACCAACTGTCTAAGGATATCAATGAAAAATGTATCTAAAAAAATCTAATTAAGCTGAGCTAACAAGATCAAATTCGGTCTGATTAATGAAATTCAGCCGAAAGGCCGCTTTAACCTTTTTAGGTGCTTTGCATTCCTGGATCATTTTTACAGTCTGGAAACAACAGTGGTCTTTCAGTTTTTTTCCTCCTGGTGGGAGGAGCATTAGTCCTGTAGCGAAGGATGTGTTTGCTTTAGTAATGAAGTGTAGCCACATTATGTTTGCCTTGAGTTCTGCACGGTGTAGTATGAATCGAAGTTATGGCGGCTGTCAAAACACGTTTATACTGGAAGTGAGTTGTAAATCTCATGTAATCACATCATCCAGTGTACAGTAGGAATGCAGCGCTGTGTAACTCGTTCAAACTCACAGACAGATGCAGCTTTCCTAATACTCGGGTCTGTCTAGTATGATTGACTATTATTTGCAGCAAGCGAGCAAGATCTTAAAGTAGACTCCCACTAAGGGACTCAGTTATAGGAGTTACAGTATAACCGAGTCGGGACTCGGTTATACTGTAACTCCATAATGTATATGTTTTTGTATTTATATGTGGGGGTCTGTGTATTTGTTTGCCTGCAGGATGTACAACCAGTCATGTGAGGTGGATTTGCCAATGCAGAGGGGACAAACCTTATGCTGTACTCTGGACAACGTTCCTCTCATAAGGTCTGTATGAAGTATAACAGTAAGAAAAACACTAACAATGGGTAACAGGGATGTAGATTTAGCCTTTATTTAGATTAGTGACATCATATCTTTTGAAGTTGTATAGAGAGCCTAAGTCCCGCCCCTCCGCTTCCGGCTCATGGGACCTTATTTCGGAAAAAAATATGTGTCGTAGTCAATGGCGAGAGACAACTTATCTTTTTATTCCGTCTGAACTGTGCCCTCAATTACACAGATGTTTGTCAATTTAAAAGATAATTCTGAAAGTCAAAAACGTCGCGGTTTGTCATAAAACAGAAGAGTAACATTTAGTTTTATGTGGAAATCGCTCAATGAACTACATCTCCCGGGAAGCGAAACAGTGAGTAAGACCCGTTGCTCGTGTGTGTGCAGTCTGGTACAAAACACTCATGACGGCGTAACGTTATGATTATAATGTAAGACTGTAGAAACAATGAATGCCTCAGTAAAGTTAGCTTTATTCATTGAGAGAAAATGTGCGCCTCTGGGGTTTGTAGTCTTTGTAATTACGTATTTTCACAGTCTTATACCTCAACGGTTTTATATCAAACTGCGACTTTCTTTACTTTAAAATGCATATTTGAAATTGACAAACATCATATGTGTAATCCAGGGCTCAATTCAAATGAGATCAAAATATTTGTTGTCTCTCGCCATTGACTACCATACAATATTTTTCCGAAATAAGGTCCCATGGTGGTCGGCAGGAAGGGGCGGGACTTAGGCTCTCTATTGTATTTTTTATGTTTAAACCTTTTTCATGCAATAACAGAATCGCTTGAGTTTTACAAATGGAGGAAACACTACAGTTTGTGGAACATTGAGAAAATGGTTATGATGGAGATTATTTACATGTCATGCTGTAGAAAGGGTCCAAATGATGTAACTTCTTCAGGGTTACAATGTGCACAATATATGGAACGCCCACTAATCATTAACATTATTTTTTTGGTTGAGAACGTCAAGAATTCTACAAAATTTTGTTACAAACCAACGTATTGTTTCCTTCCTTGTCGCGGCTTGCGAGCCGACCGTGACATAGGTTCGAACAGGAAGTGAGACTAGAATTGCTGACGACTCGCTTCGGCAGTTCAGAATTGATTCTTTCTTTGAGGAGACCATAACTGTATTTGTCTAGGCTTTGATCTTCAAAACTTTTAGTTTAGTTTTAGCATAAACAGCTATATTACACAATGCAAAATAGCATAATTGGGCGCTTTAAAATAAGTTATTTTAATATTTTATTTCAGTTTACATGAATGAATGGTTTAGTTTTAGTTAATAATAGATATAAATAAGGGTGCTTTCACACTAGCCCTATTGGTACGCACCCAGGTGGGTTCATTTGGATGTGAACACTGTTTTCTGAACGCTCATACCTGAGTTAGCCTAAAAAGGGGGACTGGGGTACAGTTAATGTGAACTCCGGTACAGTTCACTGCTGATATGAACACAATCGTGATTGATGATGTAATATTTGATAAAAATAGTGCTTGTTTGTGTTCTCACTCACTTTCCTGACAAGCGTGATGGACACAAGCAGTGAGAATGTATTATTTTTGCTCGCCTTCAACACAAGTGGACTAAAAAAAATTAAAATGTGAGGTGAGCAACTCTAAACATTTTGCCACCTCCTCCTGCATTGTTGTTACTAGGCAACAGGGGTAAACAGATGCTGCTTTGATGATGCGAACGCGCTGCTGCTCGGACCCAAATAATAAAAACCCAATGCAGTGGGGGCAGGGGGAGCAGACAAACTCAGGTTCGGACCAGAGAATTGATCCAAGTGTGAAAGAAGCACCCTAATAATTCTATATTCCTATCCTATAATTCCTTATTCCTGGAAAGTGCCCCTTCTCAGCCTCCCTCCCTACCTGACGCAGTGCTCTGTGTCAGCACATTCTTCATTCAACAACCCCTTCCTCTCCTCTGCACACATCTCTTGTTTTTCTCTGGTGTGTCATTTCTATTTTCCTCCATCTTAAGACAGATGGGGTCAGGGAGAAACGGGAATCTAGAAACACTGTTACTGTATGTGTGACCTACTCTGTAGCTTTAACAAGCAGTTTCAGTTAAAGGGATATTTCATCCAAAAATGAAAATTCTGTCACCATTTACTCACACCCAAATTGTTCCAAACCATTATGCATTTCTTTCTTCTGCTGAACACAAAGGAAGATATTTTGAAGAGTGTTTGAAACCAAACACTTGTGGGCCACCATTGACTTCCACAGTATTTGTTTTCCATACTATGGAAGGAAATGGTGCCCCACAACTGTTTGGTTCCTGACATTCTTCAAAATATCTTCTTCAGCTGCTTTCTTCTGTTTAGCAGAAGAAATAAATTCAACTTGAGGGTGAGTAAATCGTGACAGAATTTTCATTCTTGGGTGAATGAATTTCTATCTCTTTAAAAGATATTTTTCTTCCTGAGAGAAAAACTCTTCAAGAACTGCCACTTGTCCACCACACAAAGGAATTTCCCAAATTACTGAGGAAAAAAACAAAACCATACTGACAGAAATGTCAAGAACATTGAGATGGTTTAGCCTCATTTACTTGACTTTTCTAGGAATTTTCTCATCAAAGGGAAATCTGACAATGCATATATTGTGGATTCTGGAATAACTTGTGGGATCTTTGACCCGAGCTGTTCAATAGACCGTTTGTCTCCGTTGCCTTCAGAGCTGTGTGGTTTATGGAGTTGGAGAACTTGAGTTATATGCGAAATGTCTTTGGGTGTGTCTATGATCTGCATTTCCACTACCAGCAGTGTGAGTGTCTGTGTTTGCATGTGGGTTTATTTTGACTGCTACCCAGCATAGTCTGCGGTTCTTAGCCTAAAGGTATCTGAAGTGGGTGAACGGTCAAATCCACACACACACTAACAAAACCTTTGAACAGCATACTCCTTTTTTAGCTTATCATTATAGAGCTTAACACCTCAGTGATGTATTTATAGAAAGCATTGCTATATGTAATCCAGTCGAGGCTCATTTGGCAGAAAATTGGTTTAGGGTAGCTGAGTTTGCTTCAGGGAATTTGCAGAAATTAAGGGCCATATATACTAAACAGGGAAAATTAGCATGAGAGCGCAATCCCATAAAAGTGCAGATGGGAGTGGAAAGTTCTGGAAAGAAAGAAAGTAGAAAGACGCAGCCGGATCATTACCATAATGACCAACGCAATCTACCACATTGCGTCTAGTTTTTAAGACATGCTTTTTGGGGTGTTTATATAATGGCGCAAATGCCAGTAAATTGACTAGTGCAAACCGATTTTTGTGATTTTGTCAAGTGAGGCATGTTCCTGGATCAACATATTTTGAAAATGTAGTCTTAACCCTATCCCTACACCTAAACCTAATTGTACCCATAAGTTATATCTTAAACTGAATCTTAAAGGTGAATAACACTGATATAGAAGCACCAAACCATGTCTCTAAGCCTAAATCTGATATAAACTGTATTTAAATTGTCCGTCAAATCTGATTGGTTTATTTGAATGTTGTTCCAGGATAAAATTAAAAAAAGTTTATCCAGTGACATGTTGCACAGGGACAGTAAAATCACATTCACCAGTGCAAACCTTAGTAAATCCCCTTGCATGATTCATTTAAATACTCTCCTCCCATAAATTGTGCATCTGAAAGGGAAACTCCTACAAATGCATATGCAATAAGGACAGCCGCAAAAATAACTGTCTCCACAGCTTTCAGTTTTAACTTCTCCCTGCATGTCTTTTGTAATTCCTGACAGTAGTCAAGTGTGAAGATTCTTCAATCTACCTACAGAAGAAAGAAAGTCGTACGGGTTTAGAAAGGCATAAGGGTGATTATTATTACATTTGAAGTATCTCTTTAAGAGAGTGAATCCAATGAGATGTTGGAAAGTTAGCCAGCCATTTTCAGAACTTTTTGCTTGACTTTAAATTGAAGTTTGTTTACTCCATACTGTATATTTACAGCTGCATCTTATTTTGAAAGCTTCATACCATGGTGACATGTTATATAAAGCTGAACTGGTCTTCAGGAAAGATTACCTATGCATTAAGGAGGAAGATTTCCTTTCATGGTGAGGCGCTTGCACAGTCTTTCATCAGTGGAGAGAGGCCCTATCTTTGCTTATCTTTTGTCATTTCCCATACAGTGTGACAGCTGTGGGAGAATAGCCGAGGGTCCTCAAGCCCTTTTCTAGTTCCATCCCTCTTTTCCCCAATAATCTACAGCTGCCAGTGTGCTCCCAAGAGCAAGAGTGTCCTATTTTAGTCAACTGCCAATGGGAATTCATCCCTCAGGACCCTTTGCTTGGGAATGAGCATGTATGTATGTGTGTTCATTCATGTGGTGAGAACCCTGGGCATCTAACCTCTGTTCTGATGTTCTGATCTGCAGTAAATGCGGCACACTTCCTCCAGAGAGCTGCTTCTTCAGTCTCATCTGCAGCACTGGATCCTTTATGGGTGAGTTTACAATGTGCATCTGCCACTTACACTACTGTTCAAAAGTTTAGTGTGAAATAGATTTTAAATTCAAAATTTGAAAAACGTCAAAACAGTGAAAATACTTTTGCTGCTTAATATTTTTGTGGAAACCGTTGTGCATTTTTATCTGGAATCTTTGATCAATAAAAAGTCAAAGAACAGCATTTGTTTGAAATAGAAATCTTTGGTAACATTGCTAATATCTTTATTGACAATTTGCGCATTAAAGTATTAATTTCTTTAAAAAAAAACTTACTGACCCCAAACTTTTAAACATTAATGTACAATCTTTTAATTTGTGTTTGCATTTAATTTCAAATAATGGCTGTGAAAAATCCTTGGGGGCCAATGACTTACGCATTACGCATGAATCATTCCTATTTTGCACCCGTGCAAAGTGGGCTTTTCCCTCCACAGTAAACTAGGAAATGAACTTGTGTTCCCTGGGCGGGTCGGCGCAAAAAGGAGGCGTGTTTCGGTGCAAACACTCCCTAGTGCTATTTTGCAGTTCCAGAAAACACTGACCAGGAAAAACCTAGTCTGAAGTCAGTGGCGCGTTGCGCGTTGTAATGCTATTTTAAGCATGCATGCTTGGCCATTATGTAGCAGGTGCACAATGTGTATACACTTTGATTCTCTTATCATTGCAGCAGTTTTTATTTTTCCAAATCATACATTATAACAAGGCAACATATTAACACATGAGGGAAATCGTTGTGGTGTCCATGAAGATGTGGTGTCCAAAAAAAATATAGGTCTAAATCGATCTTACACATTTACCCAAATTTTTCAGGCTAATTGTAGTAATGACGGATCAGACCTGTTTGCCCAATAGTGGCAAGACACATATGTACAGTATATAATGTTTAACTGATGCTGATTTGTGGGGGTTTCTCCCATCCCCATACAACGTCACTTCTGTCTTTCACTGCCCTGACAAGAACGTCGGTCTCCTCGGCTGTGAACCGCTCCTTGCGCGCGCCTGGTAAATCCGCCATAATAGTAACAATTCGCCATGCAACACGCGCACCTGCTCTTAAAGGGTATGTTGGATGACGCTCTGATTGGATTATTTAACGTTACGCCCAAACCACATCTATAAATAATGAATCGATTTCAGACCAACCCCCTTTTAAACTTGCGTCGGACGCAAAAGTCATTTTTCCCGCCGGTAAAATAGCAACACTGCCCAAGACCCGCCCACAAAGTTACTTGCACTTTGCACTTGCATTTCAGATTGTTAAAATAGGGCCCTTGGTGTCAAAATTTAAAAAAAAGTTTTAAACACTCTCACAATCTGCAAATAGAAAGCGCCACCCTAAAACTGTCTGTGTCGGGCTGGTTGGGATGCTCAAACATAGAGAGCAGGAAAATCAACCTGCAGATGGGTTACTTACTGTATTGTTTTCTTTGCATTAAAGCTAGGATAGTTGAAAGTTAAAATTTGCTCACTTAATTACTCACTTCACTTTAGCATCAACTTCATTTTGATTTTGGAATTTCAAATCAATCTGTAGTTCACTCCCCAGTAAATGATTCCCATCTGTAGCACAATGATTCACTGTCTGGGTGCAATCAGCTCAGGAAACCACAGGCTTAGCGTTTGCGTATGTGGAATATCACTGGCACTGGTTGACGCACTATACAAGGCCAACTATCTTTAACAATACGGATGTGTTTATGTTCACTGATGTCAGATTTTTAAGGGGAAGACATTATCATCTAAAAGCAGACGCTGCTCATACACTGCTCATTCTCTAAACTTGCCCAGAAAAGCTTTGAGTGTCATTTTGATATTTCACAACTCAAAAAAGCTGGGTGGGTGGATATGTGTTCAAGCATTTATAAAACTGAACGGTCAATGCAGTCACCGCACATTACCAAACATTGTCATCAGACACCAAGTGAGTTGCTGAGGATGAATCATCTTCAGAAATAATCTGAATTGAATTTGAATCACATCACAGCAAAAAAAATAATGACCAGAGGGCTATTTCAAAGTAGATAAACAAGAACAGAAACCCCCCTTAAAATACAAATGTTAATAGCTAACATTTTGATATTTGAGCTGTATCGAATTACAAAACATCTTGTTTTTTAAAAGAACTGCTGAGTCATACTCGTATCCATAAGTCTTGCTGGTGGTGCTCCCCGAACATAAATTCAGATGTATCGTGAACAATGCCGTACTCCTTGCAGATACTGTCGGTTACAGCCGAGTGCAAGCTACACAGCAGGTCTGTGAAAAGAAAGAATCATTGGTTGAGCGTGACCTCTGACCTGAGCGTCTGGGGCTGGTGGCGGTGTCCATGCTGAGAGCTGAAGGGCTGTATTGTTGTGTTCAATCCTCCACCCTGTGTAACTATAAGTGAGAGTGTTCTCCTGCTGGGAAACTCGGTCTCTGCCTGTTTGCACAAGGACGTTTTCGTTGTTCGTCCAACAATACAAGAAAGTTGCGTTTTGAATATTTTTTTGGAAGTGCGTCTTACATAACACGACTATCAAACAAAACCACCTCGTATAGTACGTGATTTGTTGCATCACTGTTCCAGGACAATAGGACCTTAATGCAGTTGTTTATTCTAAAACGTTTATAAAACACAATGCACACCTGCCAAAAAAATGGAAAGTTCAAGGGTGACGATCAGTTCCCCAGGGCTGCATTGTTTTCTCGTGGCTTATATAATACTCAGTGTTCCCGAATCTGAGCTCTTTTTGAAGTCAGCATGGCACTAGAGGAAACATCTCTCAGCAGTGTAGCGCTGTAACAGAAGGGAAACAGGGTGGAGAGAGTTCACAGCAGGAACTGACCGAAGCTAGTTTAGGCTCCTGGGGACCTTGTGACAGGACAGTTGTTTACTTTTATCTCCTGTTTTTTTGTTCTCTTGAGGGAATGCTACACCAAAGTGAAAACCCGTGATCCATAAATACACAGGTGTTGTCTCGCTAATGTGTTTGGGCTGCGGTATTTCCGCCACATTTCACCCCTTACAAACTGGAACCTTCTCTGTGAATACACAGAAATTAGGGGGATTGCGTGACTGAGATACTGTATGTGAGTCCTCATACAAAAGTCCTCACAAGCAGTGCTTTTCACATCTCACTGCACATCAAGAGGTTTTCCATGGAGTCTTGGCGAACGAGTCTCTTTTAAATCAGCATTGTTATTTTAAACTAAAACTATTAACAATCGTTGTTGTTAAAGAAGTAGTTCACTTTTGAAAAAACTTTTGCTGATAATTTACTCACCCCCATGTCATCCAAGATGTCCATGTCATTCTTTCTTCCGTCGAAAAGAAATTAAGGTTTTTGATGAAAACATTCCAGCATTTTTCTTCATATAATGGACTTTAATGGGAACCAAACGGTTCAAGGTCCAAATGAGAGTTTCAGTCCAAACTGTTCAAAGGGCTTTAAACGATTCCAGACGATGAATAAGGGTCTTATCAAGCGAAACGATCGCTCATTTAATAAATAAATACAAAAGTTTAAGTTTTATAAGCTCAAATGGTCGCCTTGCTCTTTTATGTGACGGACGTTTGTGAATTGTGATTCTTCTGTTCGAACTCGTTCATCAAAATGAACGAATCTTTTTCTGATTCAATTGGTTTATTCAACGAACGAAACGAACCAATTGACTCAGAAAAAGATTCGTTCATTTTGATGAATGAGTTCGAACAGGAGAGTCACGAACGTGCATCGCAGTACAGAGCAAAGCGAGCATTTGAGCTTATAAAACTTAAACTTTGTTATTTATTTATTAAATGAGCGATCGTTTCGCTAGATAAGACCCTCATTCATCATCTGGAATCGTTTAAAGCCCTCTGTAGTAGGGGAAAATAGTTGAAAAGCTTATGTAAATGAAAACGAAATACTAATGTACTAAAGAATATTTTTTTTTTCGTTCACATTTTTAGGGTAAACATTGCCGTTAGAGTTTGATTGGGGTTGAACATAGCTTTGTTTGTCTGTTAAGTGTGGTGGTAGTTACACAGCACAAAGAATAATTGCACATGTCCGATGGACACCATGTGTTCCCAGTCTTGTTTTCTGCATTCTGAGGCCAAGAGCCAGGAAACCGTGCTTACAAACACACCTACACACAAATATATACACAGATAGGCAGTTGGAAAGACCTTTTTGTGACCATTTGTGGGCTTTCGTTACGCCCTGTGTTTAGGGAATCTAGGTTTGTCCCAAACACAAGAAGTTAAAGTCAGCCGTAAGCAGGTATTTTTAGCTGATTGCAGATTGCTGCATATGCTGAAGTGCCATTGTTTCCTGTGCCCGTATCAACTGAGGGCCCATTCATGAGCTAAACTGCAACAGTAGATGCTTGGGAAGGAAGAATGCAACTGACAGTGTAGTCTAATGCAGTTAACAGCTATTATGGTCCACATTTGCCGTTTCAGCTGGATTTTATTAAACCGAGTTAATTTCCTTCATCTGCAGACATGTCGTTTGTTTTTCCATGCTTGTAACTACTCCCACAACATGCTGTATAGAACATCTTAAATTAGTTGCTACCACAAAAGTTACATAAAGATGTCAAATTTGTTTCTTGCTGAAAAGACCATCATGGATGGTAACACAGCATGGTCCTCCAGTGGGCTCTTGATCTAGCTTAACCAGCAAGACCATGCTGGTTAACCTGAATAAGCAGCTACTGGTCAGCAACATGGCTACAGTGGTCCGAAAGCAAGACCAGCACTTGAAAATCCATGCTGGCCTTTTCTTCAGTGTTTCTTTAGGTAAATGTGTCACGATAGCCGTAATGTTGCCTCAGAAGTACATCCAGGAATATTCTCGTGGGTGGATTGGGCTGAGAAAGGAGGGGTGGTTTATTGTCTGTCCTCTCCCCCAACACTGCCACTCTTAACAGGCCACATCTGCCCCAGTCTGTTTTCATTAAGCATTAACCCAGCAGTAAAACAGTTGAGCAGATTGCTGCAGCTTGATTTACGTTAGAGATCTCACCATGAAGTCCTTCTTTTATTCGCTCGCTTGCTTCTCATCTTTCCACATTGCCTGCCTCATTAGACTTTCCAGAAAAAACAATGGATTTTCTTGGCTAAAAAACAACACTGAACTGGTTGTTTTGTCAAAGTGAGTCTGACTAGTTTGAAGATGAGTGAAGAGACTATCTGCTTCTGTCTTTTTTAAGTCACACTAAAATGTCATCAAGACCTACAGTATTTATACAAACATCTGATAAAACAACATAAAAAGAGCAAATTAACTCGTTTCAGAACTTCAAATAATCGCTAAGTTTGGGGACAAGTACAATTTTTTGTTGAAGAAGTTAATAGTTTTATTGAGCAAGGACACATTCAATTGGTAATATAAGTGACAGTTTATAATGTTACAAAAGATTGCTATTTCAAAAAAATGCTGTTCTTTTAAACTTCCTGTTCATCAAAGAAACACTATATCACAGTTTTGACAAAATATTAAGCACCAGAACTGTTTTCACCATTGAAAAATAATAAGAAATGTTTCTTGAGCACCACGATTAGCATATTAGAATGATTTCTGAAGGATCTTGTGTAATGGCTGCTCAAAATTTAGCTTTGCTTCACAGGAATAAATTCGATTTTAAAATGTATATTTAAATATAAAACCATAATTTTAATTTATAATATTTCACAATATTATTTTACAATATTTACTGTATTTTTGATCAATTAAATGCAGCCTTTGTGAGCATAAGATACTTCTCAAGCACAAATTTATATAAAAAGAAATATAAGTTTTAGCTATTTCAGCATCACAGTAATCCCATAAGAGGACAAGCGGTTTAAAGTATAGACTAATGGATTTTTTTGTCATTATTTTGCTGTATTTTTTGTCATTATGATAACTTGACTACTTAGCTGTTTTTATGCGTCACTTGAAATGAGCCAACTATTCTCTCTGTGAAAGTGCATCCTGTGTCATAAATATGTGAGGATGCATCATTATGTTGTTGTTTTAATTTTGGTGGCTTATGAAATTAATATTTGATGTGTCACTAAGAGTTCTGGAGAAAAAATAGATTCACCTCATAGATGTCATACCTCAATTGAAGATTTTCAGTGAATGAAAATTTGAAGATGAGGGCAAGTCACAACAGATGTTTTTTTTTTTCTTTTTTAGATCATTTTACATTGCATACATCACTAATATTACTTACATATTACATTTACACTATATAAAATGCTGAAATACCTCATGAAGTTACCTTTTACTCACTAAGGCAATTTTTACGCTCATTTGGCACTTATTGAGACTGGAGTACATGTAGAACTTGAATGAACTTTGGTGTCTGCCAACATAAATATGAACACACATACTTAAGAGATCTTAACTGTAAAAAAAAAAAACAACTGCTATAAATTGGTATAACATGCAACAAGGAACATCTTAGTGACTTGTCCTTTTTATTTTAAGACTACATTGTTAAAGCCTGCTAAGCTTTTGCCATTTGAGTTTATGTATTTTGTTTTTTAAATCATATTCAGTGTCTTTAAATACATTTTTAAATTTCTGCTTGTCAATTGTTGGAAATGCAATATTTTAATGGTGGTATTTCTTTGTAAAATAACAGATTTTTTTCTCTCACTCTGTCTCTTCCAACTCTCAGTGATGGTGATTGTGTTCCTACGCTATGCCCATGTGATAGAGAAGCACCAGAACTGTGTGTTAAATACAGCAAGTCTCTCCACTGGATGGATCTGTGCTGCAGGACTAATTATGGTCGGCAACTTCCAGGTACAGATTACATAAACCGTACTATCTTACTCGTCTGTAACAAACTGCTCCTCAGCAGCCCAGTTTCCTTCAAGGTCTGTTTAAACATGTGACAGCAGAAGAGGTCATTTTTGAAGGTCATAAGAAACATAAATTCAGTCCAGTGTGTGTGTCCAAACCTTGGTGCTTGCTTATGTTTATGTTTGCGAGTTTATCTTTGCTTGCAATTGAGTGCATGTGTATATATTAGACTGTTTTTGACGAAAACCTGTTTCATCCATGAGTGAGTGATACTTTATTCCCGCTCTACCTCGGATCCACCTCCACAGTGTTTAGATGAAAGACAGACTCCATAAACCCTCTCATGTGGAGCCACATGCTCCTTCGAGCCCTGTGAAACAAACATCCTTTACCTTTATTCATGAATCGGTGTGAGCCCTTGGCGACAGGGTCTTTGCAGGTTGATATGTTTGGACGTTTGGCTGAGTGCCCAGACTGCTAACGATGTGGGGAGGTCGGCCAATGGGGGCATCACAGGTTTTTTATGGGTTGGTTGCCATAGAGAAAGAGGGAGAGGAAAACCTTTCTATTGATAACATAAGCACCCAAATTTTAACCATGTACTCCATCAGAAGGTGTGTGTGTGTGTGTGTGCGCAGGAGACAGCACAGGTTCAGACTTGTTTGTCCATCCCTCACTGAAGCAGTCTGTAGTAATGTCTTATAAACTTTCATAGACAGCAGGTGTTATAATTAAAAGAGGCACGAACCTCCGTCATTGCAGCATTATGAACTTAACTCATCTTATCAGCAATTTTGTTATTTACTTAGTTATTTTGGTTCTGCTCCCCTTGCATATTTGAAATGTTTTGAAAATCAAGCAAAGCTACTCCCTTGCATTTCTTCAAGCTTAGTCAGCTAGCTGGCCATGGAAACATTTTTTGTTTGTTACATCCTAAGGACAGAATAAGGATTAGTTTGATTACCCCAAAATTAAAATTGTGTAATCATTTACTCACCCTCATGTCGATCTTACCCCAGAAGATTTTTTTTTCCTGTGTAAGCGAATGACATCAGAAGCCTCGCACATTCATGTATATAAATGGCTGCACCCACTTGTACTTTAAAAAAATAAGTTTAATTTGGACATTTATTTAGATATAAACATTGACCAATGCACATAAATACAGTAGAGCACATCAAATACGATAAATGGAAGCTCAAACTGGCTTGATGTGCAAAAAAAACAACCTCATTGGTTCTTGTGGAAGCTCATACATGCATAACAGCTCAATTTATATGGATTACTTTTACTTCCTTTTATGAACTTTTTGATGCATCAAAGATTTGGTTGTGTGGACAATATATAGAGAAGAGGGACATCTCTCAGAATTGATTAAAAATATCTTCATTTGTGTTTCGAAGATGAGGAAAGTATTATGGGTTTGTGTAACTGATGACTAAAATAGTTTCGGGATGCATTTTTGTTAATCTTGATTTCTAACAACTTGTGTGCTTTTATCTGGGCAAGATGTAGTGAACTGCATCACTAAAACATTGTGCAGTCGTGGTCAAGAATTTCATTTCGGTTTGTTTTTTACCAAACCCTATACAAACCCCCAGAACACTTGGAATATACGACACGTGTCACATGGGATCATTCATGCGGCATTAGAACAACACCAGGGTGAGTAAATGATTACTTAATTTTTTGATTTTAGGGTTTATCAGAAAGGTCATGATATCTGAAAAGTATCTCCAGCCTAAACCCGCCTTTCATGCTGGTCCAACCTAGCCTTTTCAGCAGGGAAGATAACTTTAATGCCTCGCTTTAAGCCATTATAATGATACGAGGACCACCCGTGCTGTGTGCCGCATTGTGTACTGAGCAGAGAGATCCATGTTTGGGTCGCGCACATGTGAGGTCTGCAGTCTATTAGGTCACGTTTGCCAGGCCCCTCCTCACTCTGCTCTGATGTTTTCCTCCATCTGTAGTCTGGAGTTGGTAAAAAAACAAAAAACACACACAGTCTGCTCCTGAAGTCCCTCCCTTCTCCTATGTTTTTGTAAGGAACATGTGTACGGTATGTTCCTGCCCACCGCCTACCACATTGTGCTCCAGTCGGGCCTTCATTTAGATGAGCTAAAATGTTACAGTGATGCTGTTTGCCAAATAAAACTCCATTGACTTCAGAGGAATAAAAGCTATTGCAACTGGATTCTATGGAAATTGTTAATCAAAATGAGAGTTTTGTGGCGTTTAGTCTTCAGTGCCATCTGTATGCTAATGTGCTCCTTAAAGGTGCCATATACAATAATTGAGGTAACAATATACGAAAAATGAGCTACACGCATCAAAAGAATGAGAAGAAATAAGTGCAAAGATGTCATTAAAAAACTGACAAGTTATAGTGCTGCCGAGATATTAACCTGAATTAGCATGCTAAATTACTAGCCCCGGCCCGGCAGGTATCGTAATACCAGTTCCGGCCATGGGAGGCGGTATGCGGACGGGCAACGTTAGCACCAGCCAAACTGCAATACGCGAGTGAGTCGCGCTCGCGCCGGCTTGTGTGTGTACTTGAACCTGATGTCAGTCGTGTGGAAATACAGCCCACTACTACATTTCAGTTCAGGGAAGAGTTCAAAAAATGATTGGTCGACATTATGCATGAGGAATACATTTTGGTAAGTTGTAGCATACTGTATCTTTCAACAGAGTTCATGTTCTTTTTCCAGCTAGTAGAGACGATCGGTTCACGTGCGCTAGGGATCTGTAGTGTAACATGTACAAGCGCCAAAACGGTATTTATTCTTTGAATTGCGTAATATAATTGACAGAATCTGAGAGCTTAACTAACCTGCTTGCTAAGTGTCAATTGCGTGTGTCTCACGGTGAATTCACGGCGCTAGCTTGATCAACATCAGCGAATGCTGTCTGTCAAATTAATTCACTAACAATAAAAGTGTAATATGAACAAAACGAATACCATAAACTTCAAATAATTGCCCAAGCTTTTATTTTCCCATACCGTCGAAATGCACCAGCTTGTTTTTGAGATCTATGAGGCGGTCTTCATCATTTAGTGTTGAGATTCATAGTGTTTAGTTTAGTTCACTCTAGTGTTTAGTTCATTGAGTCTCTGATCTCTAAAAATCTCCAAATGTTCCACGTGAAACTGCGGTCTTCCAACCTTTTACTATCATGTCAAATGATTTGAATAACATGCGCGATGGTAGGAGCACAAGTCATTTTTTGGAGGTATACTCCCCCCATCTGTTATGGCAGTGTTTCCCAAACTTTTTTTCTGGGGACCCACATTTTAAAGTCGATAAATCCTTGTGACCCAATAAACATTAGGCCCATTTAGTTCATATACCACGGAGAGAATTTATGCATTAACAAATTATGTATGACCATTTTTAAGGTCAGTTAAGCTTCCAGTTAACTATTTAAAAGAGATACAGATATTTGACAAAGGACAATTTTTTTTATTAACCTGTTGTTGACAATAAGCGAAATGCAGAGGTGAAATGAGAAAGGAAGAGTTGACAGGGCATCTCATTGTTTTCATATTCTCAGCATTACAGTGTACACAATTTACTATAATAATAATTATAGGCTTAAATTAAAATATCCTGACAGTGAGACTTTGTAACCATGCATGACTCACTACCACTGTATAAAAAAATGCCTAAACAGGCAAAAACCAAAACAAAAAAAAACTATACACACAATTAATTATATAGGCGTATTTCTCTACCCCCTTAATAAATCTATGCAATATAAATGACTATAACATAATAGGCTAATCAAATATTCCACATTTATGCCCAAACCATGGTAAATTATTACATTCATAGGCTATTACATGGTACATGTTTGTAATGGTGGTGGTTAGGGCATTTAGTCTTCTAATTTTGTTAATGTTTCTGCTATTTACCTCATCAGTAGTGTTGGGAATGTTAAGGCTGTTTCATCCGATTTAAAACTAGTTAAAATCATTGAGTGATTTGTAGTTTGTAAGAGAGAGGAGTGTCCGATTGAAACGCTTCTTACTGGATGTCGCAACGCTGTTTAATAATAGTGTCCGGGACCGGGAGTAAACACAACTCCTTTAAGCTTTGCGTTTCGTTATCCACTGGACCGTGCTGCCTAGTTCAAAGTAAACTAGTGAAACGACTGAAACCAGCGCTATTTTGTTCTCTATTTGTTGTTACTGACCGAGAAACCGCTTCAGGTGGACAAATCCGAATCGTTTCAGACCGTTATGCACGCGCGTTTGGCCAATTCATGGAAAGAAAATAATAACCAAACCAACGAATGATTAATATCGCTGGTTCAGTCGACAGAAATACGGGACACACATAAGAACTGCTGAAATATTCGGACTGTAAACTTTTCTCTCAGGTCAGTCGGAGCGCTCATGGTACACACACAGTGCGGATAGTCGCCCAGCTGCACGCGCCACTGCGGCCACGCGCGTATCTAACCAAATTAAAAAGCCGCACCACCAGAAAATAGGAGGCGGGAGGTTGGGGTGCCCTCGGCCGTATGGAGATGATTGGCGGGCCGCACTTCCGCGGGCCGCCAATTGAATAGCCCTGATCTAGATAGTAGCCTATAGAAAACTGAAAAATAGTGCTCGACTTGGCGACCCATACAAAATCTCCCGCGACCCACTTGTGGGTCGGGACCCTGCCTTTGGGAATGACTGTGTTATGGAATATGGAGTAGGATTTGATTTATTATGGTAGATGGCACCTTTAATGATGACTAAATTAAGCAGATAAAAAAGCTGAAATTTCAGCATCATCACTCCAGTCTTCAGTGTCACTTGATCCTTCAAAAATCATTCTGATATGCTGATGTGGTGATTTATGAAACATTTCTTATCATTATCAATGTTGAAAACTAACGTGCTGCTTAATGTTTTTATGGAAACCCTGATACATTTTCCCATAATCCTTTGATAAACTTCAAAAGAACAGCATTTATTTGGAATAGAAATATTTTCTAACATTTATAAATGTTTACTGTCACTTTTGATCAATTTAAAGCATCCTTGATTTAAAAAAAGTATACTTTTTCTTTTTTTTTTTTTTAAAAAAAGGACTCAAACATTTGAACTGTAGTGTAAATTTTAAAAGGTATAGACTTTCTCTTTCAGGAAAAACAGATCAAAAATAATGACTCCTGCACTACACTAGCATCTTTCTTGCAAATCATGGCTCATGGCTGTGATGTAACTGAAGCATTTTAGTTTTTTAAGGGACAAACCCTGCTTCTTGTTTCAGTAGGAATTATGCCAACACAGGAAAGAACACTGCTCCCGTAAAGTGACTTCATGGAGTCCTAAAAGTCGTGAAGTGGTATTTGCAAATGATTTTACTTCCTTAATGTGAAATATTTCCAAGTGAATGGAATATTTAACAAGAAAAATGTGTAGTATGGGACTTTGGGATTTTATCCATCGGAAATTGATTGAATCGTGAGGTAGCCTATTAGCCTATTCACTGTAAAAAAATAATCCTGTAAAAATACGGTGTGTTGCTGTTTTTGAAATTAACAGTTAAATACTGTATTGTCAGCTACAGTATAAAACTTTAATTTAACTGCTACTGTATATGCTTTAACACAAAAACAGTAACAATATAGGTGCGGTATGATGCTGGCAACCACAGCTGCCAGTAGTTTACCGTTTTTTTTTTTTTTACAGGATTATTTTTTACAGTGAAGTCGAAAGATAAGAGGACTTGAAATCTTTGACTAAAAAGGACAGTTGTTTCAGAGGTTGTCATATTTTGGCACGTTTTCTTGAATGAATGAATCCTGCTCATTAAGGTCAAGGAAATGTACAAAAATAAGGAGAACCATTTTTTAAAACTGATTTTAAGTGCAGATGATTGAATTGTCTTGATTTGCATAAACAATCCTGCCTTTCAGTAGTTTGTTTTTTAGCTGTTTTATTGTGACATTTGAAAATCTAGATGTGCTAGTTCCATTCCCATCCCCAACATTCAATACCAAATAGGCACTTTCGTTTAGAAAGAAAAAGGGATTGCTCCATCCTTCCTGTTATCTGTAAAATGGAAGGAAGGTTACTGGAAATGTTTGTGAGTGAGTCACGGTGCACCATGTGCTGTGTGTACAGAGTCCAGAGCTACCATGATCTGACAGGCAGGAGAGGCAGGAACGAGCACGTGGCCTGAACGCCACATCTGCGCCTCATCAGCAGGCCTGCCTGCCCCTCTGGCGCTTTCCACGGCTGCGGTGTAGGATGACAAGACAAGAGCGCCAGACTCTCATTATTACCATCAGAAAAAAGGGAAGTCACGTTATGTAACTCTGACTGTCCTCGTTCAGTTTCACAGATTTGATAGAACTTGAAAGTCCTGATGGTCTTGGAATTTAAGTTTGGTTTCGGGAATGATAACGGTGTGTTTCCCACAAAAAAAGATTACAAAGAACAAAGCTTTTTGGAGTGTGTCCTGTTTGGGATAGGTAGAGGTGTGTGGCTCTGTTCCTGCAAACCTGTCTGAGCTTGCTGAAAGAGCTGCGCTACTTAGATGCCTTGTATTTCTTAATAAGTCCTATTCAGATGAGTCTATACTCCTTAAAGTTGCTCACAAATGTACTTTTTCATTTCAATCTTGTCCAAACCTAATGTTTTTCTGACATGAGCATGGTAAAAATATGACTAGCTACAGTTTTTAGGAATCTTCTGAGAAATTAAAGTTGCATTTTGAAACGGGACCGTCTGTGATTTGCGGGTATATTATTTCTCCACATCACATCCCCAATTTATTTAGACTTTTGTTGAATCATGCAACTAAAACGAAATGTCTTATTGCGCTGCCTGGTACAGTTGTCAACTTTCTGGGTAAAGTAATACTTTTGGCACCTTACCCTTCCTGAAAAATCCAGCATTGCTGAGGCCTGTTGCATGAAGTTAGTTGAACAAACTTCTAGTTTCAGAGTAGGTTTAGCGTTGACAAAACCAACCTGGTTTAGATCAGGTTTAGTGGGCTCTCAACGCTCGGTATAAACATTCTCTGTCAACGCAGGGTTTGATGCTAAGTTTGTGTTTAAAGTGTGACACATGCAGGAAACATGGAACATGAAAGCATCAGTTTCACTTCTTGGAAGAGAGCCGGTGCAATTCACTTCTCTATTGAATATTAAGAGATTGTTATGAAAAATGTCATCAATTTAATGCAATTACAAGGCTAAACACCGCTTCTGGAGAACGTTTGAGAAGGTAGCTTAAAGAAAATATCAATGTAACCTTCATCAGTTTAAAAGATTTACATATACAGTATATTAGATTTTATTTAAGTTTAATAGTTTAATATTAATAGTCAATTCATATATTATATGAATTATACAGAATTATTAATATAAATATAATAAATAATTAGCAACAAAAATTTTGTCTTTAAAATAATTTCACTGTTAAATTTGGGTGCACGATATACAGGGGTAGCGGCTTTATTGCATCAGATGTATGTCACTTTCCTCACATTTTTGCTTCAGTTATGGCGATAAACACAGCTAAAAACCAATCCACCATATTGAACTGGAAAAAAACAGTGGTTGGTCAAATGAATCTTGAAGTTACCAGGGTATAAACTGAAACTGGCTTGATGCAACAGGCTGTTTTGAATGCTGGTTCCCCAGCATTGGAATCGGGAGTTATGGGGGATCAGCTCCACCAGCGCATCTCAGTTTTTCTTGAGAACATCGTGACTGGTTTATGATGGCTTTTTTAGCAGGGTATCAATCAGAAAAAACGGAATAAAATCAATAAAAGAAGAGTCAGATTCTGACATTTTCTCAAAACGGCCTTTGTGATAGCAGCATCAGGTATGATATTCTCCTTTAAGCTGGCAAAAATGAAAGTCATTCATTGTCCATAATATGAACAATTTATCCATGTTCAAATTTCATGTTTTTAAATTATGCCGACTTCTCTCTGGTGGCATATGCCAGACTTCACCAATTTTTAGTCTGCTTAAACACCGCCCTTTCTTACAGTTGTACAAACAATAGAACAAAACCAAATTGTTACAATTTTTCAATAATCCGTTTGACTGCTTTGATGTATGTTGCAATATGGAAAAAACATTGAGACTTTGTCCTATCCTTACTGACACACTGAATATATTTAAAATGTGTCCAAGTGTAAATTCAGACCACATACCCATCTTTTAAATTTCTAATCTCATCTGAATAATGCTTAAGCAAGAGTCCCTGAGAACTACTATAGTTCCTGTAAGCATGTGTGTTAGACTTTTAAGTGTGTGTCATTGTGTGTGTTCTGTGCATAGTTTTCACTTGCTCCTGGTCCTGATGGTCTGACATCTACAGGTGCCAAAGCAAACTGTAGATTCCTTCTATCAGCCTGTAAAGATATTTTCTTCTGCATTCCCATAGAAGAGAATGTGGCCCTGAAGGAAAACATACGCATGGTGAATACAGTACCTATTTCAGATTCATTTGC
>NW_024121599.1:4148450-4349836 GCF_016745375.1 Pimephales promelas
TCCTGTGTCATAAATATGTGAGGATGCATCATTATGTTGTTGTTTTAATTTTGGTGGCTTATGAAATTAATATTTGACTTGTCACTAAGAGTTCTGGAGAAAAAATAGATTCACCTCATAGATGTCATACCTCAGTTGAAGATTTTCAGTGAATGAAAATTTGAAGATGAGGGCAAATCACAACAGATGTTTTTTTTTTCTTTTTTAGATCATTTTACATTGCATACATCACTAATATTACTTACATATTACATTTACACTATATAAAATGCTGAAATACCTGATGAAGTTACCTTTTACTCACTAAGGCCATTTTTACGCTCATTTGGCACTTATTGAGACTGGAGTACATGTAGAACTTGAATGAACTTTGGTGTCTGCCAACATAAATATGAACACGCATACTTAAGAGATCTTAACTGTAAAAAAAAAAAAACAACTGCTATAAATTGGTATAACATGCAACAAGGAACATCTTAGTGACTTGTCCTTTTTATTTTAAGACTACATTGTTAAAGCCTGCTAAGCTTTTGCCATTTGAGTTTATGTAATTTGTTTTTTAAATCATATTCAGTGTCTTTAAATACATTTTTAAATTTCTGCTTGTCAATTGTTGGAAATGCAATATTTTAATGGTGGTATTTCTTTGTAAAATAACAGATTTTTTTCTCTCACTCTGTCTCTTCCAACTCTCAGTGATGGTGATTGTGTTCCTACGCTATGCCCATGTGATAGAGAAGCACCAGAACTGTGTGTTAAATACAGCAAGTCTCTCCACTGGATGGATCTGTGCTGCAGGACTCATTATGGTCGGCAACTTCCAGGTACAGATTACATAAACCGTACTATCTTACTCGTCTGTAACAAACTGCTCCTCAGCAGCCCAGTTTCCTTCAAGGTCTGTTTAACATGTGACAGCAGAAGAGGTCATTTTTGAAGGTCATAAGAAACATAAATTCAGTCCAGTGTGTGTGTGTCCAAACCTTGGTGCTTGCTTATGTTTATGTTTGCGAGTTTATCTTTGCTTGCAATTGAGTGCATGTGTATATATTAGACTGTTTTTGACGAAAACCTGTTTCATCCATGAGTGAGTGATACTTTATTCCCGCTCTACCTCGGATCCACCTCCACAGTGTTTAGATGAAAGACAGACTCCATAAACCCTCTCATGTGGAGCCACATGCTCCTTCGAGCCCTGTGAAACAAACATCCTTTACCTTTATTCATGAATCGGTGTGAGCCCTTGGCGACAGGGTCTTTGCAGGTTGATATGTTTGGACGTTTGGCTGAGTGCCCAGACTGCTAACGATGTGGGGAGGTCGGCCAATGGGGCATCACAGGTTTTTTATGGGTTGGTTGCCATAGAGAAAGAGGGAGAGGAAAACCTTTCTATTGATAACATAAGCACCCAAATTTTAACTATGTACTCCATCAGAAGGTGTGTGTGTGTGTGTGTGTGTGCGCAGGAGACAGCACAGGTTCAGACTTGTTTGTCCATCCCTCACTGAAGCAGTCTGTAGTAATGTCTTATAAACTTTCATAGACAGCAGGTGTTATAATTAAAAGAGGCACGAACCTCCGTCATTGCAGCATTATGAACTTAACTCATCTTATCAGCAATTTTGTTATTTACTTAGTTATTTTGGTTCTGCTCCCCTTGCATATTTGAAATGTTTTGAAAATCAAGCAAAGCTACTCCCTTGCATTTCTTCAAGCTTAGTCAGCTAGCTGGCCATGGAAACATTTTTTGTTTGTTACATCCTAAGGACAGAATAAGGATTAGTTTGATTACCCCAAAATTAAAATTGTGTAATCATTTACTCACCCTCATGTCGATCTTACCCCAGAAGATTTTTTTTTTCCTGTGTAAGCGAATGACATCAGAAGCCCCGCACATTCATGTTATAAATGGCTGCACCCACTTGTACTTTAAAAAAATAAGTTTAATTTGGACATTTATTTAGGTATAAACATTGACCAACGCACATACATACAGTAGAGCACATCAAATACGATAAATGGAAGCTCAAACTGGCTTGATGTGCAAAAAAAACAACCTCATTGGTTCTTGTGGAAGCTCATACATGCATAACAGCTCAATTTATATGGATTACTTTTACTTCCTTTTATGAACTTTTTGATGCATCAAAGATTTGGTTGTGTGGACAATATATAGAGAAGAGGGACATCTCTCAGAATTGATTAAAAATATCTTCATTTGTGTTTCGAAGATGAGGAAAGTATTATGGGTTTGTGTAACTGATGACTAAAATAGTTTCGGGATGCATTTTTGTTAATCTTGATTTCTAACAACTTGTGTGCTTTTATCTGGGCAAGATGTAGTGAACTGCATCACTAAAACATTGTGCAGTCGTGGTCAAGAATTTCATTTCGGTTTGTTTTTTACCAAACCCTATCCAAACCCCCAGAACACTTGGAATATACGACACGTGTCACATGGGATCATTCATGCGGCATTAGAACAACACCAGGGTGAGTAAATGATTACTTAATTTTTTGATTTTAGGGTTTATCAGAAAGGTCATGATATCTGAAAAGTATCTCCAGCCTAAACCCGCCTTTCATGCTGGTCCAACCTAGCCTTTTCAGCAGGGAAGATAACTTTAATGCCTCGCTTTAAGCCATTATAATGATACGAGGACCACCCGTGCTGTGTGCCGCATTGTGTACTGAGCAGAGAGATCCATGTTTGGGTCGCGCACATGTGAGGTCTGCAGTCTATTAGGTCACGTTTGCCAGGCCCCTCCTCACTCTGCTCTGATGTTTTCCTCCATCTGTAGTCTGGAGTTGGTAAAAAAACAAAAAACACACACAGTCTGCTCCTGAAGTCCCTCCCTTCTCCTATGTTTTTGTAAGGAACATGTGTACGGTATGTTCCTGCCCACCGCCTACCACATTGTGCTCCAGTCGGGCCTTCATTTAGATGAGCTAAAATGTTACAGTGATGCTGTTTGCCAAATAAAAACTCCATTGACTTCAGAGGAATAAAGCTATTGCAACTGGATTCTATGGAAATTGTTAATCAAAATGAGAGTTTTGTGGCGTTTAGTCTTCAGTGCCATCTGTATGCTAATGTGCTCCTTAAAGGTGCCATATACAATAATTGAGGTAACAATATACGAAAAATGAGCTACACGCATCAAAAGAATGAGAAGAAATAAGTGCAAAGATGTCATTAAAAAACTGACAAGTTATAGTGCTGCCGAGATATTAACCTGAATTAGCATGCTAAATTACTAGCCCCGGCCCGGCAGGTATCGTAATACCAGTTCCGGCCATGGGAGGCGGTATGCGGACGGGCAACGTTAGCACCAGCCAAACTGCAATACGCGAGTGAGTCGCGCTCGCGCCGGCTTGTGTGTGTACTTGAACCTGATGTCAGTCGTGTGGAAATACAGCCCACTACTACATTTCAGTTCAGGGAAGAGTTCAAAAAATGATTGGTCGACATTATGCATGAGGAATACATTTTGGTAAGTTGTAGCATACTGTATCTTTCAACAGAGTTCATGTTCTTTTTCCAGCTAGTAGAGACGATCGGTTCACGTGCGCTAGGGATCTGTAGTGTAACATGTACAAGCGCCAAAACGGTATTTATTCTTTGAATTGCGTAATATAATTGACAGAATCTGAGAGCTTAACTAACCTGCTTGCTAAGTGTCAATTGCGTGTGTCTCACGGTGAATTCACGGCGCTAGCTTGATCAACATCAGCGAATGCTGTCTGTCAAATTAATTCACTAACAATAAAAGTGTAATATGAACAAAACGAATACCATAAACTTCAAATAATTGCCCAAGCTTTTATTTTCCCATACCGTCGAAATGCACCAGCTTGTTTTTGAGATCTATGAGGCGGTCTTCATCATTTAGTGTTGAGATTCATAGTGTTTAGTTTAGTTCACTCTAGTGTTTAGTTCATTGAGTCTCTGATCTCTAAAAATCTCCAAATGTTCCACGTGAAACTGCGGTCTTCCAACCTTTTACTATCATGTCAAATGATTTGAATAACATGCGCGATGGTAGGAGCACAAGTCATTTTTTGGAGGTATACTCCCCCCATCTGTTATGGCAGTGTTTCCCAAACTTTTTTTCTGGGGACCCACATTTTAAAGTCGATAAATCCTTGTGACCCAATAAACATTAGGCCCATTTAGTTCATATACCACGGAGAGAATTTATGCATTAACAAATTATGTATGACCATTTTTAAGGTCAGTTAAGCTTCCAGTTAACTATTTAAAAGAGATACAGATATTTGACAAAGGACAATTTTTTTTTATTAACCTGTTGTTGACAATAAGCGAAATGCAGAGGTGAAATGAGAAAGGAAGAGTTGACAGGGCATCTCATTGTTTTCATATTCTCAGCATTACAGTGTACACAATTTACTATAATAATAATTATAGGCTTAAATTAAAATATCCTGACAGTGAGACTTTGTAACCATGCATGACTCACTACCACTGTATAAAAAAATGCCTAAACAGGCAAAAACCAAAACAAAAAAAAACTATACACACAATTAATTATATAGGCGTATTTCTCTACCCCCTTAATAAATCTATGCAATATAAATGACTATAACATAATAGGCTAATCAAATATTCCACATTTATGCCCAAACCATGGTAAATTATTACATTCATAGGCTATTACATGGTACATGTTTGTAATGGTGGTGGTTAGGGCATTTAGTCTTCTAATTTTGTTAATGTTTCTGCTATTTACCTCATCAGTAGTGTTGGGAATGTTAAGGCTGTTTCATCCGATTTAAAACTAGTTAAAATCATTGAGTGATTTGTAGTTTGTAAGAGAGAGGAGTGTCCGATTGAAACGCTTCTTACTGGATGTCGCAACGCTGTTTAATAATAGTGTCCGGGACGGGAGTAAACACAACTCCTTTAAGCTTTGCGTTTCGTTATCCACTGGACCGTGCTGCCTAGTTCAAAGTAAACTAGTGAAACGACTGAAACCAGCGCTATTTTGTTCTCTATTTGTTGTTACTGACCGAGAAACCGCTTCAGGTGGACAAATCCGAATCGTTTCAGACCGTTATGCACGCGCGTTTGGCCAATTCATGGAAAGAAAATAATAACCAAACCAACGAATGATTAATATCGCTGGTTCAGTCGACAGAAATACGGGACACACATAAGAACTGCTGAAATATTCGGACTGTAAACTTTTCTCTCAGGTCAGTCGGAGCGCTCATGGTACACACACAGTGCGGATAGTCGCCCAGCTGCACGCGCCACTGCGGCCACGCGCGTATCTAACCAAATTAAAAAGCCGCACCACCAGAAAATAGGAGGCGGGAGGTTGGGGTGCCCTCGGCCGTATGGAGATGATTGGCGGGCCGCACTTCCGCGGGCCGCCAATTGAATAGCCCTGATCTAGATAGTAGCCTATAGAAAACTGAAAAATAGTGCTCGACTTGGCGACCCATACAAAATCTCCCGCGACCCACTTGTGGGTCGGGACCCTGCCTTTGGGAATGACTGTGTTATGGAATATGGAGTAGGATTTGATTTATTATGGTAGATGGCACCTTTAATGATGACTAAATTAAGCAGATAAAAAAGCTGAAATTTCAGCATCATCACTCCAGTCTTCAGTGTCACTTGATCCTTCAAAAATCATTCTGATATGCTGATGTGGTGATTTATGAAACATTTCTTATCATTATCAATGTTGAAAACTAACGTGCTGCTTAATGTTTTTATGGAAACCCTGATACATTTTCCCATAATCCTTTGATAAACTTCAAAAGAACAGCATTTATTTGGAATAGAAATATTTTCTAACATTTATAAATGTTTACTGTCACTTTTGATCAATTTAAAGCATCCTTGATTTAAAAAAGTATACTTTTTCTTTTTTTTTTTTTTTAAAAAAAGGACTCAAACATTTGAACTGTAGTGTAAATTTTAAAAGGTATAGACTTTCTCTTTCAGGAAAAACAGATCAAAAATAATGACTCCTGCACTACACTAGCATCTTTCTTGCAAATCATGGCTCATGGCTGTGATGTAACTGAAGCATTTTAGTTTTTTAAGGGACAAACCCTGCTTCTTGTTTCAGTAGGAATTATGCCAACACAGGAAAGAACACTGCTCCCGTAAAGTGACTTCATGGAGTCCTAAAAGTCGTGAAGTGGTATTTGCAAATGATTTTACTTCCTTAATGTGAAATATTTCCAAGTGAATGGAATATTTAACAAGAAAAATGTGTAGTATGGGACTTTGGGATTTTATCCATCGGAAATTGATTGAATCGTGAGGTAGCCTATTAGCCTATTCACTGTAAAAAATAATCCTGTAAAAATACGGTGTGTTGCTGTTTTTGAAATTAACAGTTAAATACTGTATTGTCAGCTACAGTATAAAACTTTAATTTAACTGCTACTGTATATGCTTTAACACAAAAACAGTAACAATATAGGTGCGGTATGATGCTGGCAACCACAGCTGCCAGTAGTTTACCGTTTTTTTTTTTTTACAGGATTATTTTTTACAGTGAAGTCGAAAGATAAGAGGACTTGAAATCTTTGACTAAAAAGGACAGTTGTTTCAGAGGTTGTCATATTTTGGCACGTTTTCTTGAATGAATGAATCCTGCTCATTAAGGTCAAGGAAATGTACAAAAATAAGGAGAACCATTTTTTAAAACTGATTTTAAGTGCAGATGATTGAATTGTCTTGATTTGCATAACAATCCTGCCTTTCAGTAGTTTGTTTTTTAGCTGTTTTATTGTGACATTTGAAAATCTAGATGTGCTAGTTCCATTCCCATCCCCAACATTCAATACCAAAATAGGCACTTTCGTTTAGAAAGAAAAAGGGATTGCTCCATCCTTCCTGTTTTCTGTAAAATGGAAGGAAGGTTACTGGAAATGTTTGTGAGTGAGTCACGGTGCACCATGTGCTGTGTGTACAGAGTCCAGAGCTACCATGATCTGACAGGCAGGAGAGGCAGGAACGAGCACGTGGCCTGAACGCCACATCTGCGCCTCATCAGCAGGCCTGCCTGCCCCTCTGGCGCTTTCCACGGCTGCGGTGTAGGATGACAAGACAAGAGCGCCAGACTCTCATTATTACCATCAGAAAAAAGGGAAGTCACGTTATGTAACTCTGACTGTCCTCGTTCAGTTTCACAGATTTGATAGAACTTGAAAGTCCTGATGGTCTTGGAATTTAAGTTTGGTTTCGGAATGATAACGGTGTGTTTCCCACAAAAAAAGATTACAAAGAACAAAGCTTTTTGGAGTGTGTCCTGTTTGGATAGGTAGAGGTGTGTGGCTCTGTTCCTGCAAACCTGTCTGAGCTTGCTGAAAGAGCTGCGCTACTTAGATGCCTTGTATTTCTTAATAAGTCCTATTCAGATGAGTCTATACTCCTTAAAGTTGCTCACAAATGTACTTTTTCATTTCAATCTTGTCCAAACCTAATGTTTTTCTGACATGAGCATGGTAAAATATGACTAGCTACAGTTTTTAGGAATCTTCTGAGAAATTAAGTTGCATTTTGAAACGGGACCGTCTGTGATTTGCGGTATATTATTTCTCCACATCACATCCCCAATTTATTTAGACTTTTGTTGAATCATGCAACTAAAACGAAATGTCTTATTGCGCTGCCTGGTACAGTTGTCAACTTTCTGGGTAAAGTAATACTTTTGGCACCTTACCCTTCCTGAAAAATCCAGCATTGCTGAGGCCTGTTGCATGAAGTTGGTTGAACGAACTTCTTGTTTCAGAGTAGGTTTAGCGTTGACAAAACCAACCTGGTTTAGATCAGGTTTAATGGGCTCTCAACGCTCGGTATAAACGTTCTCTGTCAACGCAGGGTTTGATGCTTAGTTTGTGTTTAAAGTGTGACACATGCAGGAAACATGGAACATGAAAGCATCAGTTTCACTTCTTGGAAGAGAGCCGGTGCAATTCACTTCTCTATTGAATATTAAGAGATTGTTATGAAAAATGTCATCAATTTAAATGCAATTACAAGGCTAAACACCGCTTCTGGAGAACGTTTGAGAAGGTAGCTTAAAGAAAATATCAATGTAACCTTCATCAGTTTAAAAGATTTACATATACAGTATATTAGATTTTATTTAAGTTTAATAGTTTAATATTAATAGTCAATTCATATATTATATGAATTATACAGAATTATAATAATATAAATATAATAAATAATTAGCAACAAAATTTTGTCTTTAAAATAATTTCACTGTAAATTTGGGTGCACGATATACAGGGGTAGCGGCTTTATTGCATCAGATGTATGTCACTTTCCTCACATTTTTGCTTCAGTTATGGCGATAAACACAGCTAAAAACCAATCCACCATATTGAACTGAAAAAAAACAGTGTTTGGTCAAACAAATCTTGAAGTTACCAGGGTAAGAACTGAAACTGGCTTGATGCAACAGGCTGTTTTGAATGCTGGTTCCCCAGCATTGCAATCGGGAGTTATGGGGGATCAGCTCCACCAGCGCATCTCAGTTTTTCTTGAGAACATCGTGACTGGTTTATGATGGCTTTTTTTTAGCAGGGTATCAATCAGAAAAACGGAATAAAATCAATAAAAGAAGAGTCAGATTCTGACATTTTCTCAAAACGGCCTTTGTGATAGCAGCATCAGGTATGATATTCTCCTTTAAGCTGGCAAAAATGGAAAGTCATCTCATTGTCCATAATATGAACAATTTATCCATGTTCAAATTTCATGTTTTAAATTATGCCGACTTCTCTCTGGTGGCATATGCCAGACTTCACCAATTTTTAGTCTGCTTAAACACCGCCCTTTCTTACAGTTGTACAAACAATAGAACAAAACCAAATTGTTACAAATTTTTCAATAATCCGTTTGACTGTTTGATGTATGTTGCAATATGGAAAAAACATTGAGACTTTGTCCTATCCTTACTGACACACTGAATATATTTAAAATGTGTCCAAGTGTAAATTCAGACCACATACCCATCTTTTAATAATTCTAATCTCATCTGAATAATGCTTAAGCAAGAGTCCCTGAGAACTACTATAGTTCCTGTAAGCATGTGTGTTAGACTGTTTAAGTGTGTGTCATTGTGTGTGTTCTGTGCATAGTTTTTCACTTGCTCCTGGTCCTGATGGTCTGACATCTACAGGTTGCCAAAGCAAACTGTAGATTCCTTCTATCAGCCTGTAAAGATATTTTCTTCTGCATTCCCATAGAAGAGAATGTGGCCCCTGAAGGAAAACATACGCATGGTGAATACAGTACCTATTTCAGATTCATTTGCCTATTATTAGACCTCTCAAATTACCACAGTAATTTAGTGTGATTTAAAAAAAAAAAAAAAGTGATACACTTATTTAATCATGCCCCTCGACACAAATTTTTTTTTGGCGTTGTCAGAGCAAATCATGTTTAAAGTATTGCATCTATGCTTTTGTGAAGTCTATTATTACTGCTACTACAGGCAACATTCCTCACTAAACCATACCGAGAACACAGAATGAGTGAAGCTTTTCACAAAGGACACGTTTCTATTGAATAAAAGCTAAACAAAGCAAAGCAGGCCACAAATTTCAAAGTTGAACTACTTTAACTTCTCACAGCATCTCAAAGTGGATTGAGAACGCTTTTTCACATTTTCAACTTTCTTTAGTGTAATGTTGCTGTTTGAGCATGAAAAAGGTCTGCAAAGTTAAAAGCGACAAGACCTGGTTGACTTGCGTTAAACCTTGCGTTGAAACTCATGTAACTTGCAGTTATGGTAAAGGGGTGTGATATTTCTCAAACACGCTCGAAGCGGTTGACCAATCACAACACACTGGTCCAGCCGACCAATCAGAGCACATTGCGCTTTTCGGAAGGAGGGGCTTCATTGAGACAGAAACTAAACAGAGTGTTACTGACAGACTGGGAAGAGAGGTGCTGCAACAAAATAAAAATGTGAAAAGTAATGTTTTTTTTAAACCTTCAAGCGTTAAGACCTATTCTAGTAAACCCTAAAAATAAAATCTTTGTACAAGGTTGTATTATAGCTTCGGATATTGTGTAATTCGATTAAGATTTACTTTTGACAGCACTGTTTATTATATGCTATCAAACTCTTAAACAGGTTTTTATTGTTCTTAAAGCACCGTCTGCATAAATGAAGAGACAGAGAAATGGATCTTTTCTGTAGGGCAGGCATTCAACCACATGTTAAAGCAAGTCCATGTGAGAGAATCTCCTCTCTATAGCTAATTTGATAGCCCAAGGCTTTAGTTTAGAAAGCAACCAATTCTTATACTTTTGCTACCGTGGTTAGATGAGAGTCCAGGGGCTTTATTTTTAAAGACGCATTTATTATAATGATCCTAAATGTGATTACCTCAGTTTCAGAATAAATTCCTATGTTGAACGATTTTTACGAAATTACTCTCTCTTTATAAATCGCAGTTCACCTTAAATCCAAGCACAATGTGTACAAGTACATTACGTCCAATCCACAGAACACCCACAAATATCTCGTTATGAATTAAATCCCAATGTGCTATGTGTGCCAAAATGTATGTGTGGTTGGCTATTTTTGGGCTGTCATGATTTCCATAATAATATGCGATTAATCATGATTAAGTGCATACTTAAGATGATTTGTGTATGCTTAATTCCATGATAAGTATGCAAATGATAATTATGCAATTTATCGTGATTAATCGCATACTTATCAAGGAATTCATCATACATCATCATTCAAATCATACATGTGTTTTATAAAGGAGGCCCCATGTGTTTGCGTGGATTTCTTATTTGGACTATTGAAGTTATTAACTTCTTTGTAAACTCAGGTGTACACTTGAAGGTGAAATGAGTGGCCAGAATATTGTCTGTGCAGAATAATACATCAAGTGTATTTCCATAGACAGGTCACATGATCACAGTCTCATCCACTGTGCTTTTTTCCCCACATGACTGGGAAGCTTTTGACAGCTTTGATCCCTGTCCTTAAGCCTGAGATGCCCATAACAAACCTTGCGCATTACAGAGCTGAGAACCTTGTCCTAATGACAGCGCGACTAAAGCACAGGGACTGCAGCTCAGGATTTGGACAGAAGTGAAGGGGAAGTCTTCGCCTTAGGGAAACATACAGGATATCATTTGCTGAGGTAATCAGTAGTTCGCTGACAAAGCCTGGAGTTGATTTATGGTTTCTAAAGTTCTTCCTGCAACACTTGATACTTCTCTTTTGTTTGTGTCAAAAAAGATAAATAAAATGAAGTAATTAAAAGGAATAGATCTAGAGAGTGTGGTATTTTCTTCTATCTATCTATCTATCTATCTATCTATCTATCTATCTATCTATCTATCTATCTATCTATCTATCTATCTATCTATCTATCTATCTATCTATCTATCTATCTATCTATCTATCTATCCACTTACATTGAAATGCTATCTATCTATATATATATATATATATATATATATATATATATATGTTCTTCCGCATTTTCTTCCGCTCTGGGAGTATATGGCAGCCCATAGAACCACTTATGGGGAAAGTTATGAAATTTGTCTGTCACCATAGCAAATTTGGAGTCTCCAACTGAATCATTCTAGCGCCACCAACTGTCCAAAGTTTCACTCATGTTTAAGCCATAAAGGCTACAAACAAAAATTCCCACTAATTCCTTGGCTCAAGACGATTATTTAAGACATTAATTTGTCCGGCATTTTGAATTCTCTGAAAAACCTACTTTTTCGAACTCCTCCTAGGCTGATGTTCCGAAGTTATGGAATTCATGTCGATTCGTCGAACCGTTCTCGAATACCGCACAAAATAATTTCATGTAGCCCTTGCGAAAACAGACGTAAGGCTGTATCTCTGATTTTTCCATATCGAACATTTTAGGCGTTGGCCATTTTGAATTTTGTACCAAAATGCTGTATTTTATTTTATGAACGCATGATCGTCTCGGTATGGGTCATCAGCACAATGCCCTGAAGGAGCCTGAGAAGTTTCGAACCAGCGCCACCTAGTGGTAAAATTTAAATCTTCAAATGCTTTTACTTCTGGGTGTGGTTGACTGGTTTTCATGGGAGTCTCATTAAGTTCCTGAATCCTTGCCCAGTCCAATGATACCAAACATGCTAGGTTTCACATTACGGTTTGTGTAGCGTTGTGACTTAGTGCTTAAAAAACATTTGCGGATATCTTCGAAACTATTAGACCAATCGAAATAAAACCACCATCAGACGTTTGAAAACTTAGGTTGTTGGCTATGCTCAAATGTCAAAATATTAATAGTAAGTGGCAAGAAAATGCCAACAAAGTCAGGTGTGGGTCGTTTTTTTTATGTGTTTATACATAAAAATGTTTATAACTTCAAAACGAAATGAGATATTTTCACCAAATTTGACACATGTATGGGCTCACTCTGAGGACACTGGGAAAAATTAGTGGGATTGTGCCTCTTGTCGGCGCTATAATAGAACAAAACATAAAAAATTCCCACTGACTTCAATACAGTAGCTACTGTGAAAATTTTATACTTTACGAACGCACTAGCGTATCGTTACGAACTCTGTATGAATCATTGGCACCGTGCCTTGAAGGTTGTGTTGTGTTAAATAAGTAAATCCTGTTAAAGTTTACACAAAAGTATTAAGCAGCACAACTGTTTTCAGCTCTGATAATAGAAGACTGGAGTAATAATGCTGAAAATTCAGTTTTGCCATCACAGGAATAAATTACATTTTAAAATATATTAAAACAGCTATTTTCAATTTTAATGATATTTCTCAATATTAATGTTTTCACAGTATTTTTTACCAAATAAATGCAGCCTTAGTGAACATAAGATGCTTCTTTTAAAAAAATTATACATTACTAATATTGTAGTGCTATAATAGTGTGATATTATGGACTGATATTCTCGACCTTGGATTGTGTGGTATTCATATGGGTAATGTGTTTGATTGTTGTGGGTGCACTGCTGCCCTCCGCTGGCGGTGAGAAACTGGCTCAGGAGTTGTGTGTGATGTGGCATTGCGAGCACTTAGACCATAAACACACCACAGACAGTCATGTGTGGCGAGCACAGCAAACTTGCAGCTATAAAAGTGGAAATACGACATAAACAGAATTTCCCAAAATATGTTACATACCGTTTTATGAATGTGATTTTGTAACCAGACCAGATCCACTTACTGTACTGAAATATTTTTAATCCAGCCTTCATTGTTTCAAATACAAAAATGTGTTGAATGTAAAACCGAGTTACACTGATTACAGGTTATGTTTTAAAATATGTCGACATGTGTTTTCAATGAGTTTGTGTTGCAGTATGTGCAATTTTGGGTGGTTTTAATTAGTCCTTCCTGAACAGATTTGTACCGAACAGTTAGGGCTCTCTAAATATGATCTTTCCACAGCTGGGGAAAATGAAGAGAAATTTCCTAGAGATGTGGCTATTTTTAGATAGGAAAATACTCTCCAAAAAGTTTGTTTGTGGTTTTTCCATTTCAAATAAAGAAAAAAATGCAGAACTTTTTTTCCCCTTAATGGGTACCATGGACCTTCTCCCTCCCCCACACACACACTAAACTACTTCTCCAGTATGTGACATCTGTAGTTTTGATTGGAGAATCAGTTCTCACTGTTGTTTCCTGTCGTTGTGTTTCTCACAGGTGGATAACGCCAAGGTTCTTCACTATGTTGGAGCAGGAGTGGCCTTCCCCACCAGTATGCTGTTTGTGTGTCTGCAGTCTGCGCTGACCTACCGCTTGGCAAAGACTCAGGGAGAATATAATGTGGGTCATTTGCGCCTCTTTATGACCCTGATGGCTTTTGTAGCCCTGGTGCTCAGTATCCTTTACAGTATCACTCATCCATATTGTTTTTAAATTATATATTTGTATTTAGGACTGTCACAATATTAGATTTTTATGGTAACACAATTTATTTGTTAAAATGAGTTAATCCATTAAAGGTGCATTGTGTAATATTTAGGAGGATCTGTTGACAGAAATCCAATGTCATACATAACTGTTTTCAGTGGTGTACAAAGACCATACTTAATGAACTGTTATGTTTTTATTACCACTTACTTTGAAATATGCCGACATTTTTCTACACTACTACTATTTTGTTCTTCGTGCAAGGAAGCTAGTTAAAGTCAGCGAATAAAACACTGACACAATGATAAAAAAGTAACATTAATATTCGCAATAACATATTGTTTTACTGAATAATAAAGTAAACATAATTTACTTTATTATTTCAGACGACGACATATTTTACGATGACCACCGTAACTTTTGTTGGTTGCAATTCGCAACCTCACCACTAGATGTCACTAGAATTCACACACTGCACCTTTAACTAACATGAATTAACAATGAGCAATATATTTTTCCAGCATTGTTAATGTTCAATCATGACACCCAGAATCGTTTTAGCATGCTATTTAATATGGCAATGTTAATGTATTTGGTCTTGACGTGCTACGCTTGCTATGCTAAGTATGGACACACTGCTGTGAGCACATTAGAAATGTTGCTGCATAAACAAGCATAAATTCAGTCTGCAGATCTAGGCAGGTGGAGCTGGGGGAGGTGGAGGGTTTCAGAGAAACTCTGATAGTAGGACTAGCTTACAGTGAAAATTTTGAGCTAGAAATCTCATTGGCTGCTGGATCAGCAGAGGCCAATCAGCTTGTGCCATGTGGTAATGATGTGATTGCTTGCAGATTGCTATCTAATAGTTCACTGTGCAATAAATATCGTTAACAAATACATCTTTTGATCTAAAAAGAGCATTAGTAAATGTTGAGATTAACATTAGCTAAAATGAATAAATGCTGTAGAGGTATTGTTCATTATTAGTTCATAGTTTCCTAATGTTAACTAATGAAACCTTATTGTAAAGTGTTACCATTTCCACTAATTTACAATAAAGATAATATTGAAATATCTATAGAAATTTTGGAGAAAAAAATCAGTCAGCTTTGTTTTTAACTTTGTTAAAATGCACAAAAAAATTCACAAACATTGCAAATCTGCAATAATTAGCTTTTAGGTTTTGCTTTCCTTTTCTTTGTCAGTCATTGAGTTCATGCGTGTTCTTCCCGTAATGCAGACAGGCCTGAGCATGAGTTTACAGTGTTCACTATCATTCCTTAATGAAACTTTCCTCAGGCGGGGTGTTTTTTGTCCAGGAAAGTTTTGTCCTGCAACATGCGTCGGCCATTTTCGAGTGGGTCTTCTGTGTCATCATTATGCTGTTCTACGGGACATTCGCTTTTGAATTCGCTGGGATATCTAGCGACACGATGATGGTGCTGGCCCGAGGGCAATCGCTACAGTCTGCAAGCCGAGACCACAAAATGGAGTCTCTTGGTGGACCCAGTCAGCACCAGCCTGAGAACCTTTCTATACTGTAGCTTCAGTGTCTCTCTCTCTTTCTCTCTCTACAACACTACACTACAACAGGAGAGGGAAAGAAACAGAAACTGGACCTGGCTCTCGTACAATCGGCTTACCTTTGCCAAAGAATCCAGCTCAGATTTTGCACATTTTTGAGAGACTTCTTCACTCTCTGGGGACCTTTTGAATCCATCAGCTTCCATGCTGGGAAAAACAAAGCTCATTGCCTGGATGTGTTGGAGTTTCCGTTAGATCTCTTTGGGATTGTTAAGTATCTGTGGAACTACAGACTGCATGTTGGCTAAAATGTCTGCATCCATCGATGAAACCAGAGTAACGCTACATCAGTGCTGTAGTAAACTAAACCGATGCCTTTTGCAGGCATTTTAACATGGTGCCTCTAAACAAAAGTTATTGTGCCAATTTCAGACATTGCAAGACAATGAATCCAAAAATGCTGACGTTTTCTGTGCCTTTAGTTGTTTTCAAAGGCAGAGATGGTTAAAAAGATAGTTCACTTTGAAATTAATTTTTGATATGTTTTAGCTTACCTCAAGGGCATCCAAGATGTAGGTGTCTTTGTTTCCACAGTGTTTTCAATTTTGATATTTTTCGGTCAAACCGTTGTTGTCTGTCAGTCAAATAATGCAGGTATGGGGGTCCACGTCAAAGAGCATGCACAGAGAAGTCCAAATTAAACATGATTGAATGACTCGTAAATGTAAGTACACATTTATGGCCTAAGACACGAAACGAGTAGGGATGTGTCCTCCTGTATCGAGGCTTCGAAGCGTGTGTCGAGTAATCCGGGATGATTTCTGTGAAACGCGTATCGAGGCTTGTGTTGGTGACGTATGTGGTGAGGTTTGAAGAGCCTCGCGAGCCAGCTGTACCACGTGACTGCTTCAGGAAGTGGTTCACAGTTTTGCGGTCTATTTGAAATATGAATGAAATAATCTAAAAAAAAAAGAAATCGCCTGAAGCCGAACACTGTGGAGAAGTTGTTATTTTTAAATAAAAATGAATAAAATGCCGACTGTCAGCACAGTCAAAAAATATGTAACACAAGCACACATTCACATGACAACGCTCTCCCTTGTTTCCACTTTTCATTTTGACCCTGTCATTGTATCATAAAGACAGACACAATATAAAAGTTTATACTTTATTTATAAGCATCACAAACATCATTGATTAATCATTCAATGCTTCAGACACCAAAGCCATATCATTATAATCACACTGCACGTTTTACATTTATTGCCCACTTGATGGCACAATAGAGCAAATGAAGCACCACGAAGCTTCGGCACATGAATGGAACGCTTCAATGCTTTATGAAGCTTCATCTCGCCATCACTGGAAACGAGCGGTTTGTGTGAGAAAACGAAATTTTACCTTCCACTAAACATATTTAGATATACAGGAAATCGCAATGGAAGACAATTTCGGTACATCTAAATATGTTTAGTAAAAGGTAACTTCCGAAATGAGCGACGTGCACAAGCAAGCGATCACTTCCGGCGGAACTGTGAACTGATTCAGTTCGATTCAGTTGGACGTTGTACAACTGATTCATATCACTTGGATGTGAATGTGATTATGGGAGGTAATACTGTTCGTTTTCTCACACAAACAACTCGTTTCGGGTCTTAGGCCATCAATGTGTACTTACATTTACGAGTCATTAAATAATGTTTAATTTGGACTTCTCTGTGCATGCTCTTTGACGTGGACCTCCATACCTGCATTATATGACTGACAGACAAGATCGGAAACAAAGACACCTACATCTTCTTGGATGGCCTTGAGGTAAGCAAAAATGTATTTCGAAGTGAACTATCCCTTTAAATCATATATTTTATTGTTGCATATCACTGCTGTTGCATATCTTTTGCCTTAATCACCATATGCCGTCTGAAACGTCTTGTTCAGGAGATTGTCATTTACCAGCGTGCCTTAATACTGAAAACCAAATACAGATATTTATTAGACCTGTATGTCGATAGCCAAACATAGCATCTGAAAGCTGCCTTCATATGCAGTAAAAGTTTATAGCCTACTGACAGCTAGAAAGAGCTAAGCTGAACGAGATCAGCAAAAACCTCTCGCAAAACAGGTGCATAAGCTCATCAAATTAAGTCATGCTAGAAGCAATGAGTATTGCTGTACATTGTGACCAAATGTATTTGAGAACAGCACTACGTGTAGTTTGTCTTGATGTCTGTGTTGGTTCACTGCGGAATCGTCGAGGTTTGTTACAAGGAAACGTCTAGTAATGAAAGACTGAGAAGCTGGCCTGAGCATGGATGAAGGAGGACTAGTTTATGTGTTCACAAATGTACTAGATCCATGTGAGCTGTTTGCAGACAAAATGACGTGCAGCAGGACTGCAAGATCATAATTGTTTTTGTTTGTTTTGAGAGAAAAAGAAACAGATGAAGCTTGGTTTACATTGGTCAAATGTTTTCATACTACCAGCATTAAAAAATTAATATGGTTGCTTAATCATTATCAAGGGAGTTTTGTTATTCCATTTGTCAGGACAAGAGTTATGTTTATGCTTCTCAACATCTGATGTTACTAGTGCCGCAGAAAACGTCTTTCATGTCTTTTCAGTTTACTATTCCTTTACGCTCAGGAATTTCTGTCTCGTCACATATTTTCCCTCTGTGTTAAAGACTCCGTTGATCAACCAGATATGAGAAAAAGTTTTACCCTTTCAGTTACTTGTTTTGATCATTTCCTTCCATTATCTTGAAATGGAGACTGGGTTAGCTCCATCATTTCGATTAAACCATTATCTGACGTACCTCAAAAATATCACTGCTTAAATAGTTCATCCAAAGATAAAAATTCACTATATACTCATACTGTTATTTTCCCTGTGGAAGTCAAAAGAAACATTCGAAGAATCATTATGCAGCTCTGACAATTCAAAGTAGTGACAACCAAGTAGCTCATAAGACTCATGTTGTATTTCAAGTCTTCTGAAGCCACACAAGACAGGTGAATTTGACGTTATTTCGCTGTTAATCTTCCTCTTTGAATCAACATTCAAAATGCCATGATGATGCATTATTCCATCAGTGCCATCAAATGAGATTTGTGTGATGCAGAATTAGGGAATTTCTGTGAATAATGATTTATATTTCATTTGGTTCCTCCTGCATAATAAGGTTTCGGAAGACTTAAGAATATGGCACAAGTCGTACTACATGACATGAACTGAATTTTTGAAGTAGCCATGTCATGTGGGACTGTTCCATTAAAAAGGGACAAAGTGTTACTTTTCTGTGTTATCTTTTGCATAGACACGTGTTCTTCCATGTATTATCTAACCTGTTTCGTAAAACTTCAAACAGTGCTGTCTACATTCAACCAAGACATTCAACAAACATTCACATATCAGCGTTTAGTGGCATACTGCAAAATAAAAATAAAACCCTTATGTGCCTTTGTTTCAACCAAGGATTGGCTCACTCATTGGAGAATGTTTTGTTTTTGGGCAGAATGCATTCGATTGTGCTGTAAATTTAAATGTACGGAAATAAAGCAAAATCAAACATTACTCTCATATTGCCTTTCTGTGAATGAGCAATGAACTTTAAGTTATGTAGACGATGTCGCACAATTCCTGTTAGTAATCACCGTGGCCTTTGAGTTTGCTCTAACATTGAATTTAGTTATTCTTCTTTAACTTGTCAGGTGTTGTGCTTCAAATTTTGGTGCCTTGTTGAAAAAACTGTGAATATAGACTAATAAACATTCTGTGCATTTGAAACTTAAATGTGCAACATAATGAAATTATTGGTTGGCATATCCAGTCATTCATTGGGTTTAAAGAGATCCATATGACACTGGACAAATTTAAGAATTTTGCACTTTAATTATTCACAATTATTTACATGTCAGATCTTAAATTCAGACGCTAAAAATCTGAAAGGAAACTGTAATAAGATGGTTTACAGTGTTTTTAAGGATTAATGCCTCTGTTGAACAAATGAGATTACACAGTGGCTTCCACACACATATAAAGTGTGCAACATAATCTGGCTTTGTACATAAACACACATACACATGCTCACTCTCCAGTGGTGACAATCAATGTAAGACCAGCTCAGGATCTGTACACGTAAACATCAAAATTCTCATATTAATATCCCCCTGCCATTGTTCAACAATAATGAGATGATGCAGTCAAAAACGAAGCATAAAAAGCGAACGATCCTATGATGCAAGAAAAAGGCGCACAAATTAGACCCTTTTAAGACTGTAAGTATATGATGAGAGGAATATGATTCTCGGATTGTAGATGTAAAAAGCCTAAAGCTTGTAATGGTCCACTATTTCATGCCTCCTCATAACATGCTACTGTAACTTTACTACTGTAAAGACAGGGAAAAAGAAAATGACAATGTAGTAAAAACTGAAAAATGATGATTTAAATAATTTGAGATATAAAGCTGAAATGTGTTAGGCATTCGCTTCTGAACGGAAGATAGCATATTGTATTTTGTCTCAAGCGCAAGTTAGGGTACGTTTACATGACAAGATGTACTATAAATGAAATAGATTTTCCTTCTCCGACAGATAACAACATTGTCAAAACAATACCTGTTAACGAGGAACCGTGAAGACGATAAAACCCCCAGCTTGTATTATGCCAGTAGTTGTCGATGTCACTTTATAAATAAACTACACGCCTATAGACTAAACACAATGCGCATAAAGTCACTGTTTTCACAAATTTCCATTTTTGTAGATTACACAGAGACGATAACGGTATTTTTTTCAAAAACTTGCACGTTGAATCCGGTTTTCAAATGTTTTGGCCCACACAACCCCCAAACACTGTAGTCATGTAAATGAACAGCCAAAACATAAAATGTTTTCCATTTTTAGCTGAAAACGGTGTTGTCTAAACGGCCTTAATTGTAAATGTACTGTAAACGTGTTTTTTCCCCAATTGCAGCAACTTCCATTTTTTCCAGGGAGTGATTATTTTCTTCTCTCGAACACGTGGGATAAAAAACGGTGCTTTATTCGCAGATGTTTTATGCTATTTTCCAATTTAAGTTAAAAGTGCAGTATGTAATATTGACAGCTAGTGGTTGAAATATGTACTGTAGTCCAAATTCAAAATTTTGGAGAGTTGTTTCCTTCTCTGAGTCCACACTCATGCAGGTTGCCAGATTGAGGACACGCAACAACCGCGTAATTGACAATGGAAAGCTTTGAGCCTTAACCCCAATTTATACCAGAGCCCGTCTAACGGAGAGCCTTGGCATTTCCTATTAGCCCCATTGTGTATCATCATGGTTGCAGTTCCACTAGAATTCCACTGGAGGTGATCGCGGGCGAGAGCAGAATGAATGGGAGTCTATGGGGCTAAATGGCTAAATGTGTCTCTTTCATCTGCTTGTCGTTAAATTAACATAGATTTTATTGTTGATTCCGCAAGTTCAATATAGATTATAGGCCAAAAGTCGAATGAACGAGTACTTATGTCCTTTTGATTTCTTACAGGTTAGGCCGTTGTTGGCCGGAACACGCTAGCATTCTGCTATTGTGTGACGTCATCACAGTTTTGAATGGATTTTTAGAACAGATAAGTGAACTTAAAAATGCAATTTTCAGCTGAGTGTATTATCTTAGCCCTCCCTTTTGAATGCAACTTTCAAATTACTTGACAAAAAATTACATCCTGAGAAAAGTGGATTTCTGGGGGTGAAACCCCATTAACTCCCATTCATTCTGCACTCGACCGCGAGCGCCCCCGCATGGGCAGAGACGTGTAACTGCAGCCAGTCCAGAAACCGGAAGTAACCAGCCAGTGCCAATTCTCTTCAATTAGACATTCTCTGTTTATACTTCTGCGTCAAACTCATGGCGTAGCTACGACGAAAACATGTGTCGATGAAAACACGAGTACCAAAACAGACATTCCGAAATTCCATACTTTTTTTCAAAGTAGAATAACATACGACTCTTTTTCAGAGAAACAAGTATTTAAACTTAGCATGTTTCCTGAATATCTGCAAATATATTAATGTATTTTAGTTTCTTGAGTACAGTCCAAAAAATGACATGCAGCACCTTTAATTTCACAACTTGTGTACCTTGTCATCCCCTAAAAAGTTCACAGTAGTACCTTAAGGTACAAATTGCTACTCTAAGGTGCTAGTATGCACATTTTAGGGGTTAAAAAAGTGGTACAAAGATGTTCTTTTAAGGGTACTGCCCGAGTGAAAAGCTGTTTTTCACAATTTTTTTCTGAGAGTGTTGCTGCGGAAAGAGTCATGTGTTTCGGTAGCACTACAGATGATGGCAAGCCACAAACAAAAAAAGGCAAACATTCTCATGTTTCACATGAAAAAAGAGGTCACCATAAGGGAGAATACAAATGAAAGATTTGCCATGTGGGACTGTTCCATTAAAAAGGGACAAAGTGTTACTTTTCTGTGTTATCTTTTACATAGACGCGTGTTCTTCCATGTATTATCTAAACTGTTTGCTCAAAGCGTAAAACTTCAAACAGTGCCGTCTACATTCAACAAGACATTCAACAAACATTCACATATCAGCGTTTAGTGGCATGCTGCAAAATAAAAATAAAACCCTTATGTGACTTTGTTTCAACCGAGGATCACTGTATTTACATTTAACTTAAAGTTGTCTCTATATGCCAACCTCAGATAGGAAATCGCCTTTTAACACACACACACACACACACACACACACACACACACACACACACACACACACACACACTAAAAGACACAATTCAGCTTTAAGGAATGATTGATTGTCATGGGTGTTGATGTTGTGAGGGATCCTTTCTCAAAAGACTTCTAAATAAAAGACTGGATTTTCATGACGTTTACAGTATATTTGTCTAATCTAAAATATATAGCGTATGCCAGAGGAGAACCAAAATCAGAAGGGAGAGGAGAACAGAAGGAAAAAGCGACTGAATGACTGAAGGTATAGGCTTGCATGCCTCTCTCATTAAACCTTGAGAGTCTTGGCCATCTCCCAGGGAAAATCTGATCGGCCAAAGTGACCATAGCAGGCGGTGCTCTGGTAGATCGGCCTCTTCAGGTTCAGGTCCCTGTTAGTGGAAATTACGTTATTTAGCTTTTCACCAAACAGCCGACACCTCAATCCTACTTGAACCAAAACTGTACCTAATTTAGGTGCAGAAGTACTTATTATACTAAAACTGCACAATTGAATCATTTGAATTAAAGGGATAGTTCACCCAAAAATGAAAATTCTGTCATTTCCTCACCCTAAAGTTGTTCCAAACCTGTGTGATGAACACAAATATGATATTTTGAAGAATATGGGTAACCAAACTGGCCATATTGACTTCCATAGTATGGAGGGCCTCATCACCTGTTTGGTTAACGACATTCTTCAAAATATCTTCTTTTGTGTTTGGCAGAAGAAAGAAATTCTCACAGATTTAAAACAATTTGAGGGTGAGTAATTGATGACGATTTCTATTTTTGTGTGAACTATCCCTTTAAGAGAAACTTAATAAACCCGATGGCAGCGGTACTCCCTCTGGAGGAAAAATTGGGAAATGCCCATAGTGCATAGTGATATTCTATATTAAATATCACTATAAAGATAGAGCAGGATTGTAAACGTTTTTTACGGTCTTTCCATAACAACACATTAAAACACAATAAATGACTAAAGTGTAAATAATTCACAATACTGTATTTCAACAGTGTACTAATTATAGTGTTATTTTAAGAGCTTAAGGTTTCACAAGAACAGTTTCCACATGTTTTTGTTCAGTGTTGATATGTTTACATTAATATCGATTTTTAAATTTAAATTCGTTTTGCACTTTTTCAGCGACTAAAAGTAGAGGATGTTTTAGATATTTAACGGATTTAACATTACATGGAATTTATTGCTCAGAATCTAAGAATATATCTAATAATAATATCTAAGAATTTCCCATTATTCCCTCTTGAGTCTTATTTTAGTGAATCCTAAACTAAATAATGTTAATCATTTGCCTAAATTTGAATACAAAGTACTGAACTTAACCACTTGTTTTTTTAAAACTGAAAAAAAAAACTGTTAGTTTCTTTGCCTGAAGTGGAAGAATAAGAACATTTTATCTTATTAATTGTTTACCTAACAATGACACCTGGTCGGAGGTCAAAGTTCTTGTTGACAATGCGTAGCAACTCCTTCTCTGGTTTTACCGATGAGCCGTAGGTGAAGAGGGAGATTGAAAGAGGGTGGGCGACTCCAATGGCATAAGACACCTACAGAACACATTAATTATTCACAACCCTGCTCCAGACACCAGCTTATCCATTCCAGTTTTAATCCAGATCACTTGGAAGAAGTTTACACTTTCATCTCACCTGAACCAACACTCTACTGCACAATTTGGCCTTCACCAGAGATTTAGCCACCCAGCGTGCAGCATAGGCAGCAGAGCGGTCCACCTTGGTGTAGTCCTTTCCAGAGAAGGCCCCACCACCATGAGCCCCCCATCCACCATATGTGTCCACAATGATCTTCCTACCTGTAACACCAGCATCTCCCTGAAAAGCAAAGATTATGATTTGGTTTATGCAATAGTTCACCAAAAATAAAAAAAAACTGCCAATTAATATCTGATCCTCATGCCATTCCAAACCAGTTGGCAGTTAGAGAGAAAGAGTTTTGTGAAGAATCATGAAACAGCTCTACATCTCTATTGAAGCTTGTGTCTAGTCTGCGTTTGTGCCTAGCTTTGACATATAGCAGGTGCATATTTTTAATGAATAATGATTTAAATTCGCCGTCTCCTCACACAAATCTATCATACTGCTTCAGAAGACTTGGAAGATAGAGCACAAGTAATATTGACTACTTTTAGGATGATTTATATTTAGTGATGATCTGTTGTTGCAAGACAAGAGATGCAAAATTCAAAAGTTTGGAACGACACGAGGGTCAATAAGTAATCACTGAATTTTCATTTTAAGTGAACAAATCCTTTTTGACTATTTCCCCAACTGCTTTTTTAAAAAAGTTGCCAATCAGTGCCCATATTTTTGATCATTTTCACCAAAAGTTTCATGGCCCTCACAATATTTTGTTGCATGAATATCTGAGCATGCAATATATCAAAATGCAATGTTTAAACCAAAAAAATATATTCTAGCTTCATGCATTCTTTTTTTAATCAAAACTTAAGTTAAAAAAAAGCAAGCATTTTTGTCAAAGACTACATTTGGATCAGATTCAGAACAATGATCGAAACAAATGGAGTAGATCGAATCCATCAACACCCCCAAAGCTTGCTCATTCCTATACTTTGTCCTGGGCTGACATTTCATTTGGTAACATTAGGTAGCTTTGATTCATATGCTGTTTAATGTTGATGGTAGAGCCCGACCGATAAAGGAATTTGAAGGCCGATACAAATATTTTTGGGTTTTAAAATCCGATATTCCGATATATCGGCCGATATTTATTTATTTATTTATTTATTTATTTTTTTTCAGAAACGCGCAACACAACATTAACAGATTTCCCTAACATTAGTTATTTGTTGTTTTTATGAATTTAACTGAAATAATATGCTAATGCATTTTAAAAAGAAACTTGTTTCTTTAATTGTCACAACAGAACAGACTGACGATAGTGGCATTAGCTAGCTTTGTGGTTAGCTAGTCTATGATGAGCCATAATTTAGTAATGGATAATGTCATACTGCAAATTGCACAAATTTGGTCATGCTTATTTCAGTTAAGAGAACTGATGGGGATGATCTTTTAATTGCTATTCAAGCAATATATGTATCGTGACCAACTCAATGATTTGTTGCCAACAGGGTGCCCTCTGGTGGACAAACTATAAAACTCCAACTCTCATAACATGGTTCAAGTGTGTTTCGTCCGTTTTTATTTTATTTTTGAAATATTAATTTATCGGCCATTATAACTGCCGATACCGATAGTTTGGAAAATGCCAAATATCGGCCGATAATATCGGTCTGCCGATATATCGGTCTGGCTCTAGTTGATGGTTGCATTATTTTATTATGCTATTGTTTGTTTCTGCTTCTTCTTCTCCTGTGTTTTGATCTAGAGATTATGTACTCTTTCAGAAGATCCCTAATAGCGCCCCCTAACGTACAACAGTGAAAACACAGAAAGCTGGAAATTTCAGTCAATGGCAGGAATAGAGTTAAAGTGCATTATACATGCTTACCTGAGGCCCTCCGATGACAAAGCGCCCACTCGGCTGAATATGGTAAACGGTCTGGTCGTCCAGATATTTTGCTGGAACCACAGCTTTGATGACCTTCTCCTTCAGAATACGCTTCTGCTCCTCCAGTGAAATGTAGTCGTCATGTTGGACGGAGATGACCACTGTGTGGACACGCAAAGGAATCACAGCGCCATTCTCCTGCTTGTAATGCACTGTGACCTGGAGTTGTGGAAAACATATAGGCCATGTTTCAATTGACATGTACAACACAGGGAATGTGACAAACTTTGGACATTTCCTGCTGTATGGTCTGAAAATGGCAGAACTCTAAAATAGACCAGAGGTTTCAGCTTCCAGTTGCTGGCATGCTCCTGAGATTGACAGGTGCACAGCCGTGTCCTCTGCCCCACTGGGAAAATTAAGGTTCGGGGGCCCTGGATGTCACGCGGGGGGTCATTTTCTTATAAGCGTTAAAAGAGGCCGCCTCATGGTCAATATCTTGCTCAACAGCCGTCACACCTATTGGCCAATGTACTGGTTCAATGAACACTCGGCTGATAAGATAGCATGGTCAATGTCAGTCAGGGGCTCTGAAGTCTGAACCTGCACATTGCAGCTCACAATAATATCAATTGCAATAGTAAGTGTGCAAAAAGCAAGTTGTTTTCCTTCAATTTCACTCTCATATTGCTGACCTGAGTTTTTGAGTCTGGGCGAAGCCATGGGATGGTGCCGTCCCGCCGCAGCTCGGCCATTTTGGCGTTGAGTTTGTGAGCGAGGACAATGGTAAGCGGCATGCACTCCTCCGTCTCATCAGTGGCATAGCCAAACATGAGCCCCTAAAACACAACGGAAATGCAACATGACGATGTTTATCACAAATGATGTGCTCAAACATATGTTTTACACTTCCGTTGTGTTCGGACCTGGTCTCCAGCCCCAATATCTTCCTCATGTCTGTCAACATGGACGCCCTGCGCTATATCCGGAGACTGCTGCTCGAGAGCCACCAGAACATTGCAGGTTTTATAGTCAAAACCTGAACAGAGGGAGGAGCAAAGCGTGGAAAAATAACATTTGGTGGTTGAGTTAGTAAAGATCTAAAGAACGAATAATTATCCAAATAATGATTCTGACCTTTTTCGGAGTTGTCGTAACCAATGTGTTTAATGGTGTCACGCACAATTTTCTGGTAGTCCACGTTGGCACGAGATGTGATCTCTCCGCAGAGAAGTACCATACCAGTCTTACAAACAGTCTCTGATGATTAAAACAATTTTAATTAGTCAAACAACCCTTGACAAAGGGAAATCGCCACTGTATAATTTATTGCTAGCTTTGAATTTGGACATGGGGATGTTATCCATTTAAATGCCGTTAAACTTTGAGGATAGAAAGGTATGTGAAATGGTCAGGTCACTCTATAACTAAACAAGAGTCAAGATAAGTGACCAACTGTTGGACTATGAACTTTCAAAGAAAATTTTGACACTCGTGTTTATACAGAAAATCCTTACATGTTTATTTAGTTTGGGATTTCAAAAGTTCACTCACCACAGGCAACTTTAGCATCTGGGTCCTGCTTCAAGTGTGCGTCAAGAACTGCGTCACTGATTTGGTCACAGATTTTATCTATTAAAAAAAAAAATCACACAATTACAAAAACAAAGTTATGTTATGGCTCAGATTAAGGTTCAAGTGTGTGTTTAGTGTTATTACACCAGAAAGTTTCAGTTTAAGAGTTTTGATGTCTTCCTAAATCAAGACTCTTTATAGGACACAGGAATCCCAACAAAGCAAAACCACAGCTGAGCAGCGGGAGGACAATACCAGTGGTAGTCTCCTTTCAGAATCATTCACTCAGTCTATATTTGGGCTGCTAGCTGAGGCAACCGCTTAGGTGAGTTACATCAGAAACTACGCTGTCAAAAACAACACTCAGGTGATAATACGAGACAAACAAGTCAAATCTATGAGGTCTGGGACATTATGGAATCAATTTTCTGTGTCTTGCACATGCGCGTCTATTGATTGATCCGCTGAAATATGTGCTGATTGGAGATGTTTAGCAAGCAAGACTCAAAACTTGTCCAAGTGAACCAGACAGGTTAGTTTGCAGTGTTGCAAAATCTGTCTAGATGAGATTATGTATTTAGAGTCATTAAGAGTTTTCTGTAAAGCGGTTTTGTAATATTGGGAAAGCACACTTGACATATGACATAACTTGATGTTTCACTCTTGTAACTGTTTATAGCACTTTGGCCTTGTATCATGACGTGAGAGAACCTCAATATGGTCGATAAGAAATGTGAGGTCTGGCAAGTTCCCACATGAGACGGAAAAAAATAACTAAAGCAATATCTGTTGGTATACATGTGCGCTCACTAGACAATTCTGCATCAGTAAGTTCATTATTAAATAAATTGCACAGTAAATATGTAACTGAGAAAAGCCTCCTAGTGATATGATGCAATTTAACACCACCCTGTAAAAGTCATGACCCCTAATTGACTATTTTTGTCTACTACACTTTCACTCAATGAAATACCTGCTGAGCACATGGTACTGTGGAAGTATTGTTACTAAATGTGTGAATGAACCCTACTGAACTGTTGCTTAACCAGCTTACCATTTCTTCTATCTACAAAATATGCTCCATTGACTTGTGGAGGCAGGTGAATAATAAGTCTATAGTGCATGTCTTTTTTCCCCTCCATGCAAGTACATAGTTAATGAATCAATAAACAGTAAAAAATAGTTGTACTATATAATAGTTTAAAAGCACATTTCTGAGAGTTTCATTTAAAAGTTCAGGATTTAAAATCACCTGGATGCCCTTCTCCCACAGACTCTGAGGTGAACATGAAGGATCCGTCATCATGAACGTCATTCAGCTCTTCCATGTTTGCCAGCAACTGAGCAGATCTTCAAAATGAACAGGACAAAATAATCTAGGCTCAATAATTTTCCTCCAATTGTGGCAGAAGCAGGCCAAATATGCAGAGCTCCTTATAGTCCCGAGGGCATAAAGAAGATAGATCACAGACTATATCACACAACTTCGCCTCGAAGCAAGTTTGCCCCTATATATGGCAGAAAGAAAACACACACCAAGCTTTACTCACTCTCTTACTCACAAACATACACACACGTGTCATGTGAACGAGTGGGGCAGACCATTCCATGGGGTGTTATTTGGGGGGAGGAGATTCAAACTTTCAGAAACTCTCTGTTAACCCCTTGTGTGCTCAGTTCTGAGTCTGTCATAGGAAGTTTTTTTTTTTTTGTGGGGTGTGAGGACTCGACTGACTTTGTCAATGGACGCAGTGGACACTTTTGTGTTAGAAACCCTCGACATACATTTCTTCTAATCCGAGTCAGGGCTAGAGTGCTTATCAGATCTGAAGAGGTGTGAAGTGTACCACAGATGTGATTGGATGATACAGCACTTTTCACATAGTGTTTCTTTTTTGGCGTTATGAAATAAATGTATTGCAAAAGTCTTTTAAAAACATTTTAGTTTAATATATAACAATTCCAAGACGTGTTTTGGCAATCTTTGTTAAATTTTGAACCGTCTGCTCAGATAGTGCTTAATGTGTAATGTCTTTGTCATCTTCTAGGTTTGGATTAATATGTATCATGATATGCCCCCTTTTATAATTGTTTTCTAATTCTTCTGTCAGTTTCGACATTCTCAAATAAAAGTCCCCATTCTACTGCAGTAATGTGGGTCAAGCCAGGACATAATCAAGGGTCAAAATGTCAAATTAGGCAGATCCACAGGATCAAAACATTGCAAAATAATTGTGAATATTATTTCTCTATATTTTGTTCATCTGCTTCATTTTTTGTTCTGGGTTGTGATGAATGATTTAGATGCTTACAAAAAACTGGGCCCTCATCTAAATCGTATGCCTTTCTGCCAAAGGCAATAGTGACAGGGCAGGATTGTGATCTTAGTTACTTTTCAGTTCTTTAGTCACCCACACATGGGGTTAAATCTACAATATTTGTGTTTGAGCAGAAAAGACCAACTAAATCTTTAGGGAACATACAGGACTGACTTATAACTTTTAAATGGCTAAAATGTGATCGTGGATTGCATAGATGCTGAATAAATGTATTGATGCTTATCTGTGGATAGATTTGGTTAACATAAACATTATAAATTATAAGTGGAGAAATTTTTAGGGGAGAATTTTCAAGTGAACAAATAAGTCAATGAAGTGAGATGATGAGACAAAAGTCAATATATTGTTGTACTCTCAACCTGTGACATGGCACATGAGATACACTCTGAGAGAAAATGAGATCATTGCAATTATTCAATTTTTTTTTTACTAATGAAATTATTTTTAATCTTTATTGTTAAATTACAAAATGATTAATTGCTATAAAAACACAACTTTTTTTTACTTAGACCTTTTCTGAACACTATCACTGATTGCTCGTGTCATGATAAACTACACATGGACAAACAGGTGAGCATGTGAGATCACATTTGTTGAACTATGATCCTTCAGCTGCGAGTAGATGAGTGGTAGCTGTTCAGCAATGGCCCAATCGTGTCTGAAAACAAACTTGACCAAACAGGATCAGATACAGAAATTGAATGGATGCAAGGGGCAATGAGCTATTTTAAAAGTTCATGGCTGAACCAGCCATCTTATGCATGTTCAGTTCCACATATATGACCGATTATTTCATGTCCAAAAATCCACAGCTACAGCTGTTTTTGCATATCACATGGAGGAAAATATAGACCTCCCCATTCTGCTGATTTAAAGATCTGTTCCTGTTGTCATCTTAAAAATAAAGGTTTCAAAAGCGTTTTTTCACAGTGATGGCAAAGAAAAACCATTTTTGTTACCCCAAATAACCTTTCTTAAAAGAACTATTTTTATTAACGTGAATATCATTTTAAAAATCGAAAGAACCTTTTGTGGAATGTAAAGTTTCTATGGATGTTAAAGGTTCTTCATGGAACCAGATGCCAATACGGAACCTTTTTTTTAAAGAATGTTTAATATAAATTAATTCAGGTACTGTAGGCCTAATTCTGAAATTAAAGGTTTACATTTTTCTTATTTCAATGAACATGGTTTAATTCTGTTATTTCCATCTACTCAACAAGACATAGTCCTTCTGAATGTGATGCCATGTTGTAATTAAGCCATTTGGGGATTGTTGGATTTTGACTAAGAAGATTTTTTTACTACAAAGCTCTATTTTGTGGTTATCCGACCGACCACAATGGCTTATCCAGCAATGCTAATGGGCTTTTTGGCAAACTTCAGATTTGGCTTCTTTTGTATCACTCACTCATACAGGCCTCTGTTATGTAAAGCATTGTTGACTGGTGCACCTTTACAGGGTAGTTGGTTACTGGCTTGTTCAAAGTGAATTCTCTGTCTTTGCTTACAAATGTTTTTTTCTGCTTCTGACGGGTTTGGAGGAGAAACTTTGTGGTGCATTTAGTTTGATCCCTTTATCCAGAATATGATTCCAGTTGGTGTGGGTAAAATGTATCTTTTTTGTTTCCTCGGGAAGTGATGTTATTGTTGCTTCTGCTTTAGCAGAAAAGGAAATTAATACTTTTTTAATCCTAAAACATATTATGTAGGTTATTACATAAAATATTAGGTCCCACTTTATATTAAGTGTCGTTGTACCAATAATAATGGACTTATATTGACTTAATTACAGCTTCAATAATTTCTGTTCAATAATTACACTGTTACACCTTAACCCACTCTTAAACCTAACCACACCACCCATATCCCATCTCAATAGCAGCACAAGTGTTTGGGTTGCACTTTATTATACAGTATGTGCACTTTCAATATACTTATAGTGTACTTATCCACGAAAGTACTGAGTGGTGTAAGGTAACTACATGGGTTAAGTTAAGGTTTAGGGGTAGGTTCAGGGTTCAGTGTCATTGCTACAATAAGAACATATATGTGCGAAATGTTGTATACAATACATCTTCATGTAAGTACATAGTTAATGACACCTGATATAAAGTGTAGCCAAAATATGTTCTTCTTTAGTGCTTAAGAAATAAAATTCATAAAACACTTTTAATACGGTATGTTGATTTGTTTTCAGTTTTTGTAAAGAACGTGATGTAATTGTGGCAGAAATACAAAGGTTGAAAGGTTGATGTCAAGATGACAAGCATCTGTTTATATGTTGTCGCTGTTCTCTATGAATGTACGTGGCTGCTGCTGGTTGGTGTTCAGTGATAAACACAACTACCTGCCCTGCCACCCCTTTTTTTTAAGGTAAACTCTTTTGATAAGCATGGAGGAGTGAAGTGCGTCAGCCAATGGCTAACTGAGACTAATACGTTAAGTAGGTGGGGTACGGATGCTTACTTCTGATTGGGCCGTGACAGACACGCTTACACTAGTGGGTAAGACAGAAACTCTTGAGAGTGCTCCAGTGAGGTGGACCTAGGTGAACTCTAGCTGGTGCTGCTGGGTATGAAACCTAAGCGCCAGATGGATATGAGCCTGTACCTTAGTTATGATCTTTCATTATGAGCACAATAGATCGATAAACTCATGCAGTCGCCACCCCGACACTCACTGTGATTTCATTGCCAGTTTAGGACCTTCAAACTAAATCTGAAGTACACCCGTTATTTTATTTAAAAATACAATAAACCACAGAGACTGTGTTACTACTTAATTGTCATATTTTTCATCGTCATTACTGTAATAATCCACTAGACTTACTGCAGCTACGGTTACCACTATTAAATGAAGGAGGTTTCCCACATTGCCTCGGTCTGCTGGAATGCAGCAGCTGCAGGAGAGGGTGGGATGTTGGGACAACTTTCATCTCAGCACATTCCAGCCTACAGCAGCCAGAAGCAACTGGCCTCTGCCCCTCTTGCCTAAAAATAACCATTACCACCAAAACAGAGCTGGTCCAGATCTGTTAACTTAACTGTATCGTCTTACATAATCAAGTTCACTTGTAAGCAAACGCACTCAGAACTGACTATGTAATGTAATGGAAAAGAGCTCCGGAACTCATAAAGAGAAATATATATATATATATATATATATATATATATATATATATATATATATATATATATATATATATATGTCAAAAGGATAACTTTACTGTTATCGGTTGCAATAAAGGTGAGAAAAGGATCTATTCGGAACATTATAGTTTTCATTTGCCAAAACTCAAAACACTCAGAAAAAACAAAGGCTGTATTGGACATGGCTCTGATTCCCAAAGGCAAAGGTCATGGAAACTAGCTTGTATAAACCTTAATTAAACATTTTGATAATTATTAAAAAATATTTATAGATATTTAAAAAGAAATGTAGGCTATAACGTTACCTGTATAATATTATGCTGTAGCCACATTGTACCAGCGGGTGGAAAAATGGATGGATAGATGATTCAGCAGCTGCAGGCATGACCCTCACAGTGCATTATGGGTATTATCTAGCCTGTTATTGCCTTTCTTTTACTGTCTATGGTTATTGTGGTGCTTTTGGGATGATGAAAACCACGTTCAGGGCCATCTTCCTGCAAGCTCTGGAAGTGCTCCACACCTTGTGCTGTACCCCATGTAGGCCTAAGTGAATTCAAAAGACCATTACTTTTGTTCAGAAAATATAATTTTGTTTCTTTTCTATATTCAGGTCATAACAGCCTGCACCATCCGCCACATTCACATGTCTTGGAATGTTTTGGAGACAGACAATTTTTTAAATATTTTTATATTTCTCTGCAAATTCATAACCTAGTGCTAATAAGCCTTAGTTTTAATAGAGACAGACTATGCTAACAAGGCACCGTGTCAATGTCTCATATGATGACAATGAGGTATGTGAAAATCACTCAAAATAAACCTATGATTAATATTTTTTTTTTTTTTTACAATTGTAAAAAACTACATGAAAAAACTACATGATTAAACTACATGAACGAAGGATGGGTAAAACTTCTGCGCAGGCGCAGTAGAGATTTATTGTGCCTTTCTCTTTAAGAGATTAGTTGGGTAAGGTTTACGCTAGTCCTCCAACTGAACGGCCGCGTAGTTTGACAGCCAACTGAGACAAAACCGTAGAACTGCAAGCTGTGAGTATTATTCCTTTTTGTTGTGTTATCAACCCTTGAAAGCAGAGCTTTGATGCAGATATTAATGTTTATGATAGTTTATATTCTTAAATGGTCAGTGCTTGTATCTTGCATTGTAACAACTCCCTGTCTAGGCAAACAAGCTAGCAAGTGTTAGCTTGGTGGACTTTAGCCACCTGTGCAAGCAGTGCAAAATATAAAATAATCTGTTTACGGGCTCGGCACTGCTTACAGCATTTGTGTAATAGTTATCCTTACGTTAATATCCTTTAGCATATGTAACAGTTAACGTTTACGTTAGCATTTTATTCGATTTTGAAACCGATTAACGCTAGTTAATAACGTTGCTTAAGCTAACAATGAATACGTATAACGTATTAAATGAAATATATTGTAATGTATGTTACAGTAAAATATAATGATATAACTTAGTAGCGCTGAGTTTGGTCGCTTTTGTTGGGAACCTTCTCTGTAAGTTTGTTACATGACAGAAATCAGCTTCATAATAATACTGGGGAGAATGTGTGACGTTACATCAAATCCTTAAAGGGATAGTTCACCCAATAATAAAAAATTATGTCATCACTTCACTTACTCACCCTCAAGTTGTTCCAAACCTATATGAATTTATTTCTTCTGCTGAACACAAAAGAAGATATTGTGAAGAAGAATATGGGTAACCAAACAAAAACTTTTTTTTTTCTTTTCTTCAAATTATGGAAGTCAACGGGATGGGCCATCAACTGTTTAGTTACCCATTATTCTTCAAAATATCTTCTTTTGTGTTCAGCAGAAGAAAAAAACACTTTAGGCCTACTTGCAGATAATGTTTTAATAAAATAAAACGTCAACTGAGTACAATTTCATGACTGTTTCTTAACGCACTTAATACTTGTGCTTTGTAATATTGTCAAATTAAACTTTTAAATTTAATGTACATTTTAAATAATTGTTGTAATAATCTTTTATTGTGTTTCAAAGAAGTAGGCCTACACTTATTTTAATGTGTTATTGACTAATTGAATTAAATAGCCAATAATACATTTTCATTTAATTGCAATTAACATGCAGTTGAGTGTCATTACATTCAGTACACTTAAGTATATTGTTTTAAAGTAGCCTGTTTTTTTCCCTGTATTATTAACTCTTTTGAAAAGTATAGCAAATTGTACTTCCATTTCTCAAGTGTGCACACTCACAGTTCCTCATTTTTGTTTTAAGGCTTATTTAAATATTAAAAAAGCCTGCATTGAGAGGTAAAGCATTGTTTTCCTTTCCTCTCCAGAGCTTTCCACTGAACTTAACTTACCCAATTGGGAAAGTTTGGCTAAAACTCACCTGGACGTTGCAATGGCCCTCGTGCGACTGCGGCCCATGTGTTTGACCTATTTGTCGCCAAGAGGAAGAATTTCTCGTAGTGTAAATTACAATGTCAAGTACAGAGTGTCTGTGTCCCAATCTCCCTGGCATCTAGCCATTAATAAGATAGTCGTAACGCATAACCTCCCTTCAAAGTATCTCCCACTGACCATCTCTACATGCCGACCACCATTCAAGACATTAGTGTTTCCCACTTCTGTCAACACTATATGCATTCGTGCTATTTCGACAAACCGGCACTTCTCGAGGGAAAACCAGAACAGCCAGTCTTCCTTTAGAAAGACAAAAGGTATTGCTCCTGCCCCAGCATGTCTTGGTATATTGGTGGTGTATAATAGCAATTACATGCTTGCCTTTAGTACAAAAATGTGAGAACTCAATGCGTGCAATGAAAGCTTTTCAAATGGGGTGCTCACGCTCATATATAATAATATAGCTTCAACAAATTACTTTTTGTAATTGAAACAATAACTGCATACCAATTCAGAGGCGGCATCCTTCGAAGGCCGCATTCAAAGGCTGATTGTGTCACAGGCGTGACGAAGGCTGTCCCGATTTGAAGACTCAAACTTCAAATGCTTCCTCCTTTTCCCGTACAATGAAGGATAGAAAAGATGGATCCTTCACGGCCTTGCCTACCCCAGAATTCATTGTGTGCCAATGACAACAGGATTTTTTGAGAGATATTGCCAAATCACTTTAAATCGGTTCAGATGTTGACATCTCACTAAAATGCGATCATATAGTTTATACTCTTTATTATATACAGGAATGGACCATGGTGAACATATTTAGACAGTTTGTGAAGCACAAACGTTAATGCCACTCATTAACGCCAGCTGTCCCAGTTGCTCGGCGACAAGAACAATCCTCTGCCGGCTAGACTGTCCCATTTAACAACGCTCTGTCCGACATGGCCTTTGAAGTGCGCATCCTTCGAAGGATGCAGCCTCTGAATTGGGATTCAGCTAATGTTTGTAACCTACCATACTGAATATATTTTCACTACAGTGTCGTCATCCATCCTGGAGGGTGAGACTCTTGCCATGGGCATGTGGTCACTAGGTCTTGGAGCTGTGGGGGCCGCCATCGCCGGCTTAATATTTGCAAACACCGACTTCCTGCTGACTAAACCGGCACCTGCTACTGTAGAGTATCTTGGGAATGCTGACCTCAAAACCATCGACAGTGGTAAGAAATAAACTGAATCCAGTGGAAGTGAAATTACATTTTGGCCAATTGCTGTCATAAATAAGAAAAGCAGTCACTATATTTATTGTAATGTTTTTCCACCTTTATCCGTTCAGATGAGAGGACTTTAAAAGCGAAAGTTCTCTGGGAGAGATCTGGTGCAGTGATCATGGCTGTCCGGCGACCTGGATGATTTTTGTGCAGAGAGGTAAAGTGATCAGTGGGTTCCTCATAATAAAGTTTACAAATGTTTTCAGTTCATTATTTAACTATGGTGGGAAATTAATGGAAAACACTGAGTCTATACATTTAATAGATTAATATGTGATTGTGTATCTGCAGGAGGCCTCTGAGCTGTCCTCTCTGAAGCCCCAGCTGGATAAGCTTGGGGTCCCTCTGTATGCCGTTGTGAAGGAGAATGTAGGTACGGAGATTCAAGCCTTCAGGCCTCAGTTCGCAGGGGAAATTTTCTTGGATGAAAAGGTCAGTAAACATTAAAGGGACAGTTCACCCAAAAATGAAAATCATTTACACTTTTGTTGTTCTTAAAGGAGTAGTTTCACTTTTAAAAAAAACTTTTGCTTAAAAAATTTTGTTGCCTTTCTCTGTTCTGTGATGCGTGTTTGTGACTCTCCTGTTCGAACTCGTTCATCAAAATGAACGAATCTTTTTCTGAGTCAATTCGTTCATTTCGTTCGTTGAATGAACCAAATGACACGAAAAAAGATAAGTTCATTTTGATAAACGAGTTCGAACAGGAGAGTCACAAACGCGCATCACAGAACAGAGCAAGGCGAGGATTTGAGCTTATAAAACTTAAACTTTGTTTTTTTTTTTTTAAATGAGTGATCGTTTCGCTTGATAAGACCCTTATTCATCGTCTGGAATTGTTTAAAGCCCTTTGAACAGTTTGCAGTTTATGCTGAAACTGTCTTTTGGACCTTGAACCTTTGGGACCAATTGGTTCCCATTGAAGTCCATTATATGGAGAAAAATGCTGGAATGTTTTCATCAAAAACCTTAATTTCTTTTCGACTGAAGAAAGAATGACATTGACATCTTGGATGACATGGGGGTGAGTAAATTATCAGCAAAAGTTTTTTTCAAAAGTGAACTACTCCTTTAAGACTCCTGTTCATCTTTGGTTCATATATTTAATTTTTTGGTGTAACCTGAGAGATTTTTGTGCCTCTACTGAATGTCCACACAACCAAAATTTTGTTGCTTCAAAAAGTTTGTAAAAGGATCCATATGAACCAAGTAGTTAAATCCAAGTCTTCTGAAGAGACACAATCACTTAATATGATGAACAGCTTTAATTGACACTTTTAATCATATATAAACATTGATCAACACACATATATTGCACACATCAAACATGTTAAATGGAAGATCAAATGTGCTTGCATGAAAAGCTTTACTGAATAATGCACAAAACTACCAGTAATTCTTTATTCATTCATACATTGTTTTGCCTGGGTGTCTTATTTGTGCACAGCAAGCATTTTATGGGCCACAACAGAGGAAGATGGGTGGGCTTGGTTTCATTCGCTTGGGAGTTTGGCAAAATTTTATAAGGGCCTGGAGGTCGGGATACCAGGGCAACATGAATGGAGAAGGTTTCATCCTGGGAGGGGTGTTTGTCATCGGATCTGGCGAACAGGTAATATATATTATATTAGATGTTCCATTAAATCATTACAAACCAATTCAGAGATTTATCAACTTGACTGTCCTCATGCATCTGTTTTTTTCCCCACTTTCAGGGGGTTCTCCTAGAGCACAGAGAAAAGGAGTTTGGAGATAAAGTCAGCTTAGAGTCTGTATTGGAAGCCGCTAAGAAGATTGTGGTAGAAGAGTAAATGAAGTTCAGATGCAAAAGCCTCTAAATGCCATTTGAAATTTTCTTCTAAAATGACCATTTTTATCTAGCTTGCATATTTAAGTTCAGTAATTTCACTTAAATGACAATTAATAGGTAATCTTCATTGCCATTTAAGTGAAATTACTGAACTTAAATATACAAGCTTGATAAAAATGATCATTTTAGAAGAACATTTCAAATGGCACTTAGAGGCTTTTGCATCTGAACTCTTCAAATGTTGTCTAAAGTTTGATCAAAATAGAGTTCTCCCTTGTTACAATCCACCTCATCTCACTTACTGTAATTCTACTAATGCTGTGAATGGGGAAAAGTTCAGGTTGTTAAATTATTAGTACTGACTGGTATACTTTAAGAGCTAAGTGATAACGTCACAGAGTTGCATGTGGCCTCATTTTAATTCTGGTGCTCTAGTACTTACAATTGAGAGTAATGTTGTGTTAATTAATATTTTTTTTGCACTTTATAAATAGTTTGTCATGAACCATGGTATTGTTGTTTTTCACCTTACTGTGTTCCTTTTGGTTGCCTGCTGCCACATGCCACATGGTTTTTGGTGTTCTGTGTTTTAATGATAGTCTGACTCCAAACTCCATGTTGAAAGAGCAGATTTGATGCCAACACATGCCTAGATACCCTTTGGTTTTTGTCAGTGAGCAGCCAGAGGTTCAGCTGCGGGTGGACACAATGAACAATAAACATGTCACATCCAAATATTCAGTTTGTCTGTATTTTACATTCTTTTGAGTATTGATGTTTGAATTCTATTTCTTGAAAAAAAAAATATGTTTGTCTCTATTTATACTATTGTTCAAAAGTTTAGGATCAGTTAGTTAAAAAAGAGAACATACATTTATTCTGCAAGGATGCATTAAATTGATAAAGTCAGTGAATACATTGTTACAAAAAAAATTCTACTCATTAAAAAGTATAAATAAAATATTAGGCATTACAATTGTTTTCAGCTCTGATGATAGGAAGTGTTTCTTGAGCAGCAAATCAGCATATTAGAATCATGATCAAGTGATACTGAATACTGATGCTGAAAATTCAGATTTGCTGTCACAGGAATAAATTTCATTTGAACGTACATTAAAATAGATAATGGTTGTTTTAAATTGTAATATTTAATTTTTTCCCTATATTTTCGATCAAATAAATGCCTTGGTGAGCACAAAAGGCTTCTTTCAAAAACATTTTAAAACAACTGTACTTACCCCCATCTTTCAATGGCAGTTCAAACCATTTATCATCATGAGAAACTGCTTGTATTGCAGTACTTTACATTATATTTCTCCACAACACATCTTGTGTACTACTCCTAAGCATCTACTGAGACATTCAGCTCGAATCCCTGATTAGTATATAGGCATATGTATGGAAGTAAAATAATGTCAAATGTTTTTGAAACAAAAAGCATATTGAATAGCACCAATTGAAAAAAAAAATGCATTGCGTTAACCATGCTTGCATTTTAATCCATTGTATTTTTAAGGCTTGCATTTTATGGGCTGAAATTCAACATGTTTGAATATTTAAACTGTGAATATTTAAGCTGTTGAATATTTATCCAGAGTTTCAACCTCTGGATTCTGATAGAGGGCCATGAGACTTAGACCTGAGTGCAAAAATGGAGGCTCTAGACCCTTCCAGAGCTGAGATATTGAGATCCCACGTAGCATTTATGCCATTATAAATATCTCAGCTCTGGTAGGATCTAGAGCCTCCAGTTTTGCACTCAGGTCTAAGTCCAATGGCCCTCTATCAGAATCCAGAGTTTTGAGAAGATTGGAGAAACTTAATTTTTCGCCCGAAAAAAAACAAAACGTAAGGGGTACCACGCACTGTCGTTTTTTTTTTTCGGGCCGAATTTTACAGTTTCGATATCTCAGCACTGGAAGGGGCTAGAGCCTCCATTTTTGCACTCAGGTCTAAGTCTCATGGCTCTCTATCAGAATCCAGAGTTTTGAGAAGATTGGAGAAACTTAATTTTTCGCCCGAAAAAAAAAAACGTAAGGGGTACCACTGTCGTTTTTTTTTTCGGGCCGAATTTTAGAGTTTCGATATCTCAGCACTGGAAGGGGCTAGAGCCTCCATTTTTGCACTCAGGTGGCCCTCTATCAGAATCCAGAGTTTTGGGAAGATTAAAGAAACTTAATTTTTCACCCGAAAAAAAAAAAACGTAAGGGGTACCACTGTCGTTTTTTTTCGGGCCGAATTTTTGAGTTTCGATATCTCAGCTCTGGAAGGGGCTAGAGCCTCCATTTTTGCACTCAGGTCTAAGTCTCATGGCCCTCTATCAGAATCCAGAGTTTTGGGAAGATTGGAGAAACTTAATTTTTCGCCCAAAAAAAAAAAACGTAAGGGGTACCACTGTCGTTTTTTTTTCGGGCCGAATTTTTGAGTTTCGATATCTCAGCTCTGGAAGGGGCTAGAGCCTCCATTTTTGCACTCAGGTCTAAGTCTCATGGCCCTCTATCAGAATCCAGAGTTTTGGGAAGATTGGAGAAACTTAATTTTTCGCCCAAAAAAAAAAAACGTAAGGGGTACCACTGTCGTTTTTTTTTTCGGGCCGAATTTTTGAGTTTCGATATCTCAGCTCTGGAAGGGGCTAGAGCCTCCATTTTTGCACTCAGGTCTAAGTCTCATGGCCCTCTATCAGAATCCAGAGTTTTGGGAAGATTGGAGAAACTTAATTTTTCGCCCAAAAAAAAAAAACGTAAGGGGTACCACTGTCGTTTTTTTTTCGGGCCGAATTTTTGAGTTTCGATATCTCAGCTCTGGAAGGGGCTAGAGCCTCCATTTTTGCACTCAGGTCTAAGTCTCATGGCCCTCTATCAGAATCCAGAGTTTTGGGAAGATTGGAGAAACTTAATTTTTCGCCCAAAAAAAAAAAACGTAAGGGGTACCACTGTCGTTTTTTTTTCGGGCCGAATTTTTGAGTTTCGATATCTCAGCTCTGGAAGGGGCTAGAGCCTCCATTTTTGCACTCAGGTCTAAGTCTCATGGCCCTCTATCAGAATCCAGAGTTTTGGGAAGATTGGAGAAACTTAATTTTTCGCCCAAAAAAAAAAAACGTAAGGGGTACCACTGTCGTTTTTTTTTCGGGCCGAATTTTTGAGTTTCGATATCTCAGCTCTGGAAGGGGCTAGAGCCTCCATTTTTGCACTCAGGTCTAAGTCTCATGGCCCTCTATCAGAATCCAGAGTTTTGGGAAGATTGGAGAAACTTAATTTTTCGCCCAAAAAAAAAAAACGTAAGGGGTACCACTGTCGTTTTTTTTTTCGGGCCGAATTTTTGAGTTTCGATATCTCAGCTCTGGAAGGGGCTAGAGCCTCCATTTTTGCACTCAGGTCTAAGTCTCATGGCCCTCTATCAGAATCCAGAGTTTTGGGAAGATTGGAGAAACTTAATTTTTCGCCCCAAAAAAAAAACGTAAGGGGTACCACTGTCGTTTTTTTTTTCGGGCCGAATTTTTGAGTTTCGATATCTCAGCTCTGGAAGGGGCTAGAGCCTCCATTTTTGCACTCAGGTCTAAGTCTCATGGCCCTCTATCAGAATCCAGAGTTTTGGGAAGATTGGAGAAACTTAATTTTTCGCCCAATCTCAGCTCTGGAAGGGGCTAGAGCCTCCATTTTTGCACTCAGGTCTAAGTCTCATGGCCCTCTATCAGAATCCAGAGTTTTGGGAAGATTGGAGAAACTTAATTTTTCGCCCAAAAAAAAAACGTAAGGGGTACCACTGTCGTTTTTTTTTTCGGGCCGAATTTTTGAGTTTCGATATCTCAGCTCTGGAAGGGGCTAGAGCCTCCATTTTTGCACTCAGGTCTAAGTCTCATGGCCCTCTATCAGAATCCAGAGTTTTGGGAAGATTGGAGAAACTTAATTTTTCGCCCAAAAAAAAAAACGTAAGGGGTACCACTGTCGTTTTTTTTTCGGGCCGAATTTTTGAGTTTCGATATCTCAGCTCTGGAAGGGGCTAGAGCCTCCATTTTTGCACTCAGGTCTAAGTCTCATGGCCCTCTATCAGAATCCAGAGTTTTGGGAAGATTGGAGAAACTTAATTTTTCGCCCAAAAAAAAAAACGTAAGGGGTACCACTGTCGTTTTTTTTTCGGGCCGAATTTTTGAGTTTCGATATCTCAGCTCTGGAAGGGGCTAGAGCCTCCATTTTTGCACTCAGGTCTAAGTCTCATGGCCCTCTATCAGAATCCAGAGTTTTGGGAAGATTGGAGAAACTTAATTTTTCGCCCAAAAAAAAAAAACGTAAGGGGTACCACTGTCGTTTTTTTTTTCGGGCCGAATTTTTGAGTTTCGATATCTCAGCTCTGGAAGGGGCTAGAGCCTCCATTTTTGCACTCAGGTCTAAGTCTCATGGCCCTCTATCAGAATCCAGAGTTTTGGGAAGATTGGAGAAACTTAATTTTTCGCCCAAAAAAAAAAACGTAAGGGGTACCACTGTCGTTTTTTTTTTCGGGCCGAATTTTTGAGTTTCGATATCTCAGCTCTGGAAGGGGCTAGAGCCTCCATTTTTGCACTCAGGTCTAAGTCTCATGGCCCTCTATCAGAATCCAGAGTTTTGGGAAGATTGGAGAAACTTAATTTTTCGCCCAAAAAAAAAAACGTAAGGGGTACCACTGTCGTTTTTTTTTCGGGCCGAATTTTTGAGTTTCGATATCTCAGCTCTGGAAGGGGCTAGAGCCTCCATTTTTGCACTCAGGTCTAAGTCTCATGGCCCTCTATCAGAATCCAGAGTTTTGGGAAGATTGGAGAAACTTAATTTTTCGCCCAAAAAAAAAAACGTAAGGGGTACCACTGTCGTTTTTTTTTCGGGCCGAATTTTTGAGTTTCGATATCTCAGCTCTGGAAGGGGCTAGAGCCTCCATTTTTGCACTCAGGTCTAAGTCTCATGGCCCTCTATCAGAATCCAGAGTTTTGGGAAGATTGGAGAAACTTAATTTTTCGCCCAAAAAAAAAAAACGTAAGGGGTACCACTGTCGTTTTTTTTTCGGGCCGAATTTTTGAGTTTCGATATCTCAGCTCTGGAAGGGGCTAGAGCCTCCATTTTTGCACTCAGGTCTAAGTCTCATGGCCCTCTATCAGAATCCAGAGTTTTGGGAAGATTGGAGAAACTTAATTTTTCGCCCAAAAAAAAAAAACGTAAGGGGTACCACTGTCGTTTTTTTTTTCGGGCCGAATTTTTGAGTTTCGATATCTCAGCTCTGGAAGGGGCTAGAGCCTCCATTTTTGCACTCAGGTCTAAGTCTCATGGCCCTCTATCAGAATCCAGAGTTTTGGGAAGATTGGAGAAACTTAATTTTTCGCCCAAAAAAAAAAACGTAAGGGGTACCACTGTCGTTTTTTTTTCGGGCCGAATTTTTGAGTTTCGATATCTCAGCTCTGGAAGGGGCTAGAGCCTCCATTTTTGCACTCAGGTCTAAGTCTCATGGCCCTCTATCAGAATCCAGAGTTTTGGGAAGATTGGAGAAACTTAATTTTTCGCCCAAAAAAAAAAACGTAAGGGGTACCACTGTCGTTTTTTTTTCGGGCCGAATTTTTGAGTTTCGATATCTCAGCTCTGGAAGGGGCTAGAGCCTCCATTTTTGCACTCAGGTCTAAGTCTCATGGCCCTCTATCAGAATCCAGAGTTTTGGGAAGATTGGAGAAACTTAATTTTTCGCCCAAAAAAAAAAACGTAAGGGGTACCACTGTCGTTTTTTTTTTCGGGCCGAATTTTTGAGTTTCGATATCTCAGCTCTGGAAGGGGCTAGAGCCTCCATTTTTGCACTCAGGTCTAAGTCTCATGGCCCTCTATCAGAATCCAGAGTTTTGGGAAGATTGGAGAAACTTAATTTTTCGCCCAAAAAAAAAAAACGTAAGGGGTACCACTGTCGTTTTTTTTTCGGGCCGAATTTTTGAGTTTCGATATCTCAGCTCTGGAAGGGGCTAGAGCCTCCATTTTTGCACTCAGGTCTAAGTCTCATGGCCCTCTATCAGAATCCAGAGTTTTGGGAAGATTGGAGAAACTTAATTTTTCGCCCAAAAAAAAAAACGTAAGGGGTACCACTGTCGTTTTTTTTTCGGGCCGAATTTTTGAGTTTCGATATCTCAGCTCTGGAAGGGGCTAGAGCCTCCATTTTTGCACTCAGGTCTAAGTCTCATGGCCCTCTATCAGAATCCAGAGTTTTGGGAAGATTGGAGAAACTTAATTTTTCGCCCAAAAAAAAAAAACGTAAGGGGTACCACTGTCGTTTTTTTTTCGGGCCGAATTTTTGAGTTTCGATATCTCAGCTCTGGAAGGGGCTAGAGCCTCCATTTTTGCACTCAGGTCTAAGTCTCATGGCCCTCTATCAGAATCCAGAGTTTTGGGAAGATTGGAGAAACTTAATTTTTCGCCCAAAAAAAAAAACGTAAGGGGTACCACTGTCGTTTTTTTTTCGGGCCGAATTTTTGAGTTTCGATATCTCAGCTCTGGAAGGGGCTAGAGCCTCCATTTTTGCACTCAGGTCTAAGTCTCATGGCCCTCTATCAGAATCCAGAGTTTTGGGAAGATTGGAGAAACTTAATTTTTCGCCCAAAAAAAAAAAACGTAAGGGGTACCACTGTCGTTTTTTTTTTCGGGCCGAATTTTTGAGTTTCGATATCTCAGCTCTGGAAGGGGCTAGAGCCTCCATTTTTGCACTCAGGTCTAAGTCTCATGGCCCTCTATCAGAATCCAGAGTTTTGGGAAGATTGGAGAAACTTAATTTTTCGCCCAAAAAAAAAAACGTAAGGGGTACCACTGTCGTTTTTTTTTCGGGCCGAATTTTTGAGTTTCGATATCTCAGCTCTGGAAGGGGCTAGAGCCTCCATTTTTGCACTCAGGTCTAAGTCTCATGGCCCTCTATCAGAATCCAGAGTTTTGGGAAGATTGGAGAAACTTAATTTTTCGCCCAAAAAAAAAAAACGTAAGGGGTACCACTGTCGTTTTTTTTTCGGGCCGAATTTTTGAGTTTCGATATCTCAGCTCTGGAAGGGGCTAGAGCCTCCATTTTTGCACTCAGGTCTAAGTCTCATGGCCCTCTATCAGAATCCAGAGTTTTGGGAAGATTGGAGAAACTTAATTTTTCGCCCAAAAAAAAAAACGTAAGGGGTACCACTGTCGTTTTTTTTTCGGGCCGAATTTTTGAGTTTCGATATCTCAGCTCTGGAAGGGGCTAGAGCCTCCATTTTTGCACTCAGGTCTAAGTCTCATGGCCCTCTATCAGAATCCAGAGTTTTGGGAAGATTGGAGAAACTTAATTTTTCGCCCAAAAAAAAAAACGTAAGGGGTACCACTGTCGTTTTTTTTTCGGGCCGAATTTTTGAGTTTCGATATCTCAGCTCTGGAAGGGGCTAGAGCCTCCATTTTTGCACTCAGGTCTAAGTCTCATGGCCCTCTATCAGAATCCAGAGTTTTGGGAAGATTGGAGAAACTTAATTTTTCGCCCAAAAAAAAAAACGTAAGGGGTACCACTGTCGTTTTTTTTTCGGGCCGAATTTTTGAGTTTCGATATCTCAGCTCTGGAAGGGGCTAGAGCCTCCATTTTTGCACTCAGGTCTAAGTCTCATGGCCCTCTATCAGAATCCAGAGTTTTGGGAAGATTGGAGAAACTTAATTTTTCGCCCAAAAAAAAAAACGTAAGGGGTACCACTGTCGTTTTTTTTTCGGGCCGAATTTTTGAGTTTCGATATCTCAGCTCTGGAAGGGGCTAGAGCCTCCATTTTTGCACTCAGGTCTAAGTCTCATGGCCCTCTATCAGAATCCAGAGTTTTGGGAAGATTGGAGAAACTTAATTTTTCGCCCAAAAAAAAAAAACGTAAGGGGTACCACTGTCGTTTTTTTTTCGGGCCGAATTTTTGAGTTTCGATATCTCAGCTCTGGAAGGGGCTAGAGCCTCCATTTTTGCACTCAGGTCTAAGTCTCATGGCCCTCTATCAGAATCCAGAGTTTTGGGAAGATTGGAGAAACTTAATTTTTCGCCCAAAAAAAAAAACGTAAGGGGTACCACTGTCGTTTTTTTTTTCGGGCCGAATTTTTGAGTTTCGATATCTCAGCTCTGGAAGGGGCTAGAGCCTCCATTTTTGCACTCAGGTCTAAGTCTCATGGCCCTCTATCAGAATCCAGAGTTTTGGGAAGATTGGAGAAACTTAATTTTTCGCCCAAAAAAAAAACGTAAGGGGTACCACTGTCGTTTTTTTTTTCGGGCCGAATTTTTGAGTTTCGATATCTCAGCTCTGGAAGGGGCTAGAGCCTCCATTTTTGCACTCAGGTCTAAGTCTCATGGCCCTCTATCAGAATCCAGAGTTTTGGGAAGATTGGAGAAACTTAATTTTTCGCCCAAAAAAAAAACGTAAGGGGTACCACTGTCGTTTTTTTTTTCGGGCCGAATTTTTGAGTTTCGATATCTCAGCTCTGGAAGGGGCTAGAGCCTCCATTTTTGCACTCAGGTCTAAGTCTCATGGCCCTCTATCAGAATCCAGAGTTTTGGGAAGATTGGAGAAACTTAATTTTTCGCCCAAAAAAAAAAACGTAAGGGGTACCACTGTCGTTTTTTTTTTCGGGCCGAATTTTTGAGTTTCGATATCTCAGCTCTGGAAGGGGCTAGAGCCTCCATTTTTGCACTCAGGTCTAAGTCTCATGGCCCTCTATCAGAATCCAGAGTTTTGGGAAGATTGGAGAAACTTAATTTTTCGCCCAAAAAAAAAAACGTAAGGGGTACCACTGTCGTTTTTTTTTCGGGCCGAATTTTTGAGTTTCGATATCTCAGCTCTGGAAGGGGCTAGAGCCTCCATTTTTGCACTCAGGTCTAAGTCTCATGGCCCTCTATCAGAATCCAGAGTTTTGGGAAGATTGGAGAAACTTAATTTTTCGCCCAAAAAAAAAAAACGTAAGGGGTACCACTGTCGTTTTTTTTTCGGGCCGAATTTTTGAGTTTCGATATCTCAGCTCTGGAAGGGGCTAGAGCCTCCATTTTTGCACTCAGGTCTAAGTCTCATGGCCCTCTATCAGAATCCAGAGTTTTGGGAAGATTGGAGAAACTTAATTTTTCGCCCAAAAAAAAAAACGTAAGGGGTACCACTGTCGTTTTTTTTTCGGGCCGAATTTTTGAGTTTCGATATCTCAGCTCTGGAAGGGGCTAGAGCCTCCATTTTTGCACTCAGGTCTAAGTCTCATGGCCCTCTATCAGAATCCAGAGTTTTGGGAAGATTGGAGAAACTTAATTTTTCGCCCAAAAAAAAAAAACGTAAGGGGTACCACTGTCGTTTTTTTTTCGGGCCGAATTTTTGAGTTTCGATATCTCAGCTCTGGAAGGGGCTAGAGCCTCCATTTTTGCACTCAGGTCTAAGTCTCATGGCCCTCTATCAGAATCCAGAGTTTTGAGAAGATTGGAGAAACTTAATTTTTCGCCCGAAAAAAAAAAACGTAAGGGGTACCACTGTCGTTTTTTTTTCGGGCCGAATTTTTGAGTTTCGATATCTCAGCTCTGGAAGGGGCTAGAGCCTCCATTTTTGCACTCAGGTCTAAGTCTCATGGCCCTCTATCAGAATCCAGAGTTTTGAGAAGATTGGAGAAACTTAATTTTTCGCCCGAAAAAAAAAAACGTAAGGGGTACCACTGTCGTTTTTTTTTTCGGGTCGAATTTTTGAGTTTCGATATCTCAGCTCTGGAAGGGTCTAGAGCCTCCATTTTTGCACTCAGGTCTAAGTCTCATGGCCCTCTATCAGAATCCAGAGTTTTGAGAAGATTGGAGAAACTTAATTTTTCGCCTGAAAAAAAAAAACGAAAGGGGTACGTACCACTGTCGTTTTTTTTTCGGGTCGAATTTTTGAGTTTCGATATCTCAGCTCTGGAAGGGTCTAGAGCCTCCATTTTTGCACTCAGGTTTAAGTCTCATGGCCCTTTTGAGAAGATTGGAGAAACTTAATTTTTCACCCGAAAAAAAAAACGAAAGGGGTACCACTGTCGTTTTTTTTTCGGGTCGAATTTTTGAGTTTCGATATCTCAGCTCTGGAAGGGTCTAGAGCCTCCATTTTTGCACTCAGGTTTAAGTCTCATGGCCCTCTATCAGAATCCAGAGTTTTGAGAAGATTGGAGAAACTTAATTTTTCACCTGAAAAAAAAAAAACGAAAGGGGTACCACTGTCGTTTTTTTTTCGGGTCGAATTTTTGAGTTTCGATATCTCAGCTCTGGAAGGGTCTAGAGCCTCCATTTTTGCACTCAGGTTTAAGTCTCATGGCCCTCTATCAGAATCCAGAGTTTTGAGAAGATTGGAGAAACTTAATTTTTCACCTGAAAAAAAAAACGAAAAGGGTACCACTGTCGTTTTTTTTTCGGGTCGAATTTTTGAGTTTCGATATCTCAGCTCTGGAAGGGTCTAGAGCCTCCATTTTTGCACTCAGGTTTAAGTCTCATGGCCCTCTATCATAATCCAGAGTTTTGAGAAGATTGGAGAAACTTAATTTTTCACCCGAAAAAAAAAAAAACGAAAGGGGTACCACTGTCGTTTTTTTTTCGGGTCGAATTTTTGAGTTTCGATATCTCAGCTCTTGAAGGGTCTAGAGCCTCCATTTTTGCACTCAGGTTTAAGTCTCATGGCCCTCTATCAGAATCCAGAGTTTTGAGAAGATTGGAGAAACTTAATTTTTCACCTGAAAAAAAAAAACGAAAGGGGTACGTACCACTGTCGTTTTTTTTTCGGGTCGAATTTTTGAGTTTCGATATCTCAGCTCTCGAAGGGTCTAGAGCCTCCATTTTTGCACTCAGGTTTAAGTCTCATGGCCCTCTATCAGAATCCAGATTTTTGAGAAGATTGGAGAAACTTAATTTTTCACCCGAAAAAAAAAACGAAAGGGGTACTGTCGTTTTTTTTTCGGGTCGAATTTTTGAGTTTTGATATCTCAGCTCTGGAAGGGTCTAGAGCCTCCATTTTTGCACTCAGGTTTAAGTCTCATGGCCCTCTATCAGAATCCAGAGTTTTGAGAAGATTGGAGAAACTTAATTTTTCACCCGAAAAAAAAAACGAAAGGGGTACCACTGTCGTTTTTTTTCGGGTCGAATTTTTGAGTTTCGACATCTCAGCTCTGGAAGGGTCTAGAGCCTCCATTTTTGCACTCAGGTTTAAGTCTCATGGCCCTCTATCAGAATCCAGAGTTTTGAGAAGATTGGAGAAACTTAATTTTTCGCACTGGAAAAAAAATGAAAGGGATAACACTGTCGGTTTTTTGGGTCGAAATTTTGAGTTTCTCTGATCTTCTTGAAACTCTGGATTCTGATAGAGGGCCATGAGTCTTAGACCTGAGTGCAAAAATGGAGGCTCCAGACCCTTCCAGAGCTGAGATATTGAGATATTTATAATGGCATAAATGCTGCGTAGGATCTCAATATCTCAGCTCTGGAAGGGTCTAGAGCCTCCTTTTTTTGCACTCAGGTTTAAGTCTCATGGCCCTCTATCAGAATCCAGAGTTTTGAGAAGATTGGAGGAACTTAATTTTTCACCCGAAAAAAAAAAAAAACGAAAGGGGTACCACTGTCGTTTTTCTTCTGAACTAATTTTTGAGTTTCGATATCTCAGCTCTGGAAGGGTCTAGAGCCTCCATTTTTGCACTCAGGTTTAAGTCTCATGGCCCTCTATCATAATCCAGAGTTTTGAGAAGATTGGAGAAACTTAATTTCTCACCACAAAAAAAAAAAAAACGGAAGGGTTACCACTGTCGTTTTTTTTTTTTTCGGGTCGAAATTTTGAGTTTCTCTGATCTTCTTGAAACTCTGGATTCTGATAGAGAGCCATGAGACTTAGACCTGAGTGCAAAAATGGAGGCTCTAGACCCTCACAGAGCTGAGATATTGAGATATTTATAATGGCATAAATGCTGCATAGGATTTTAATAACTCAGCTCTGGAAGGGTCTAGAGCCTCCATCTTTGCACTCAGTTCTAAGTCTCATGGCCCTCTATCAGAATCCAGAGTTTTGAGAAGATTGGAGAAACTTAATTTCTCACCCCGAAAAAAAAAAAACGAAAGTGGTACCACTGCCGTTTTTTTCGGGTCGAAATTTTGAGTTTCTCTGATCTTCTTGAAACTCTGGATTCTGATAGAGAGCCATGAGACTTAGACCTGAGTGCAAAAATGGAGGCTCTAGACCCTGTCAGAGCTATTTATAATGGCATAAATGCTGCGTAGAATCTCAATATCTCAGCTCTGGAAGGGTCTAGAGCCTCCATCTTTGCACTCAGGTCTAAGTCTCATGGCCCTCTATCAGAATACAGAGTTTTGAGAAGATTGTAGAAACTTAATTTCTAACCCCGAAAAAAAAAAACGAAAGGGGTACCACTGTCGTTTTTTTCGGGCTGAAATTTTGAGTTTCTCTGATCTTCTTGAAACTCTGATAGAGGGCCATGAGACTTAGACCTGAGTGCAAATATGAAGTCTCTAGATCCTTCCAGAGCTGAGATCTTGAGATCTCACATAGCATTTATTCCACACTAAAAATTTCGACCCACAAAAAAAAAAAAAAAACGACAGGGGTACCCCTGTCGTATTTTTTTTTTTTTTCGGTGCGAAAAAATAAGTTTCTCCAATCTTCTCAAAACTCAGGATTCTGATAGAGGGCCATGAGACTTAGACCTGAGTGCAAAAATTGAGTCTCTAGACCCTTCCAGAGCTGAGATATTGAGATCATAGCATTTATGCCACACTAAAAATTTCGACCCAAAAAAAAAAAACGACAGGGGTACCCCCCGTCGTTTTTTTTTTTTTTTTTTTCGTTTGTTTGTTTTTCGGTGCGAAAAAATAAGTTTCTCCAATCTTCTTAAAACTCTGGATCAGAGCCGGCCCGAGGCATAAGCCACCAGGGGGCCCCCTAATCGGGGTTATTTTTTATTTTTATTTTTTTCGATTACTTAAACAAGTGACATAAATGAATGAACGAATGAAGATGACTGAATGAATCATTCAAGCCAACAAAACTCTGATTTAATGATCAATATACCTGCCTACAAGTTACAACTGCTGCTGTGTCTGCCAGCGTTTAATTCATGCGCATAATCCTCTAGACACCTCGCGCGTGCATAGACAATTTGTGCGCAACTGCGCCTAGTCACGGTATCGGTATTGGAGAAAATAGCCCGCAGGGGAACTTAACCTTCAAGGTGTAAGGGTAGTAGTTTGAATAAATAATAAACATAGCAGTTTGAACTCTTCTCCACTTTATTATACCACACATCAGACCTCCAAAAACCCGCGACACTCCAGTAGCCTACCAAGTGCGCAGTCTGCGCACGACCCATCTATGGCAAGCCCCGAGGGGAAAAATACATTGCATACACACATACAACGAGCGCCAGGACATCATTACCGGTATTATAGTAACAGACTTTGTTGGATTATGTCATGTAATATCTAACAAAGTCTGTTACGATAATAATAATAATAAAGCTTTTGAGGATAGTTACACTGTATTGAGACAGTTGAGAAATAGTAGGCCAAATATTTTTTTAGTTTTCAACAATAGGCTTGTTGAAGCCTTGCTTATGTTTCTCAGTTTTGTCATAATTTTAGCAAATAATTTCTTTTATATGTTTTGAGACAGTTTTAAGACTGTTAAAACTTTTTTTATTTAAGTAGGCATCTATTTTTTTATTAAGTATTAATTTTGTTGTAGCCTAATACATAACCTAAGTGTATTCATTTATAATGTATCATTATTGCGTGACATTTGTGTCAATAATCGTCAAACACAGGTGACTCCGCGTGGTGGGAGGGGCCCCCAAATCAAATTCTGCTTAGGGCCCCCAAAAGGCTCGGGCCGGCTCTGCTCTGGATTCTGATAGAGGGCCATGAGACTTAGACTTGAGTGCAAAAATGGAGTCTCTAGACCCTTCCAGAGCGGAGATATTGAAATCCCACGTAGCATTTATGCCATTATAAATATCTCAATATCTCAGCTCTGGAAGGGTCTAGAGCAATATCTCCGCTCTGGAAGGGTCTAGAGAGTCCATTTTTGCACTCAGGTGTAAGTCTCATGGCCCTCTATCAGAATCCAGAGTTTCAAGAAGATCAGAGAAACTCAAAATTTTGAGGTCAAAACCCAATTTTGGGTCAAATATGGACAAACTCCAACACTGGGTTAAAAATGTCATTTAAAAATGTAACCCAATGACTGGGTTTGTCCATATTCGATCCAAAATTGAGTTAAAACAACCCAGCATTTTGTGTACAGACAGATACAGTACAGACAACCAACCTGAAGCTTCTGCCTCGATTTACACTATTGGATGTTAATATCCAATATAGGATATGTATATAGTTCGTTCCAGCTTCTTTTTTTACATTCTGAATTATATATATAGAAAATATTTTATTTATAAATTAATTTCACTGTATATATAGTCTAAAGTATTAAAAGAAATGTATGTACATTTTTAGAACAACTCATTTACATTAAACATAACAATACGCCATCACATAATCGCGACTCTCCTATGATTAAAGGCGTCACTTCCAGTTTTCTTCCCACCAGAGCCATTTCAAAATGGCGGCTGCGTGAAATCAGCGTATTGGTGCAGTTTGCTGTGATGTAAAGGTATGATGTCCACACAAGGACAGGACCATCAGTTAAGTCATTATCTAAGTGCTTTAAAACATTCTCTTTTTCTGCCGTCCATATTTGTAAGTGTCAGCACAGCAGAGCTTTGCTCACACCTGACAGATGACAAGCCCCAGCTCGGAGGCTGACGCTGCAATCAAAGTTCTGTCACTGCAATCAAAGTTCTGTCACACCTGTCAATATCCCGCTGTCATAGCAACATTTCTTGTGAATGAGGATGTGAGAGACAGTGGTGGGTTGGGGGTAACTTCGCATAAACAGTCACCCCCACCTCCAGACGAAGCATGGTTTATGTTTTCCGGGCTTCATAGCTGTGAATTCATTAACAATGTATTTTTTATAGGACTTTTCTTCATTTAGAACTACCCAGGGAAATGCAGGTTTTTTATGTATTCACTGTGTTCTGATAATGCAGAAGTTATTGAAGTTCCTTCTTAAAGTGGTTATTTGTTTCTCTGTAGCCTCTTGTTGAGGTGATGAATTAAAATGTACAAAAAATGTTTTTTTTTGTTTTTTTTGTTGTTTCTACTTATGTTAATGCTTGCTTTTCCTTATTTTAAAACATTTTGAGTCATCTTGAGGCCCCCTTGGAAGTTTGCGAAGGCCCCCGTGGGTCCCGAACCCTTGTTTTAGAACTGCTGCTTGACTGACATTTTTTGTCAAATTTAACCCAAACAGAAACGTTGTTTCATTAATGGATGCCAATCGCAATTTTTAAAAGTGCATTTGTTTAAAAGAGACATATACTGTATGCCTACTGGGCTTCGAATAACTTATCGAATATATATATATATATATATATATATATTTCGAATATACTTTTCGAATAACTTCGAATATATATATATATATATATATATATATATATATTATAATACTGACAGGAGAATAAGACGTTAGCTTTCGATTTTGCTATTATTGTTTTTACACTTGGACTCCAAACATGACAACAATAAAGTTAATCTCAACAGAACATGAGGATTAAATCAAATAGCCTATTAAAGTATGCTCAGAAAATTGGCATATGCAATTTAATGAATGTCTTGCATTTTGTTATACATCACATTTGAAATCCCATGATTGGGTCAGTGCATGGGAGGAAGGTTCTATTAAATCTGTCTGGATGAGGCATTCACGGTTTTAAAGAGTTTACAATACCCTGGCCATATTTCAAAGCCTATCATCGCCTTCAGATTAAAGCTGACGCTGATGTCTGCCAACTCACATTAATCAGAAGAGTGTCAGAATGGGTTTTGCAACAGTTAGAGTCAATGCTAATGATGTCTGCATTTCATGTGTCCTCTGCAGTGGATTATTAATCATGATCTATGATATTTGCTGTCGAATTGTTGTCTAATCATTCAAAGACTTTATATTTACTGTGTTTCAGTTTAACAAAAACAAAAAAGATTTGATTCCTGCCACGCAAAAAACATGAAAACCCGTGTCTCTTGTGCATTTACATGAAGTGGAATCGGAAGGGACAGGCTCGTCCTTGACAAGTACACCTGTCACAGGGTCAAGTCAGATCACATTGGCAGAGTCAAGCATGTTGTGCTTGGTGCCAGTGTTTGTGTTTATTTCAGGATACATTTGTTTAGTAACTATCTGTAAAGCAACAGTGAAATCAAATGTATTTTCAGATTAACTATACTTTGTAATAAACAGAAAATGTAAATATATGAGAGATTCATACAATGCATTTGTTATCCTTTTTATACAATGCTTCATTTCACTGTCTACATTTTTTGTGCTTTTGGTCTCAAATATATAAATACATGGCATGATGATTATTAATTACATAAATAGTTACATTAATAAATAGAGAAATGTTACTTTTAGAACTATATTAGCCTACATATATCCTCTTGTTTTTGTGTTTGCATTCTTAAGGTAAGCGAGCGCATTAAATTATTTGGTGATGCCTGTATGATGGAAAATGAACAATGATGACCAATAGGATTCCTCATTTTGATGATTTCTTATGAATCCTATAGGCTACTTTAAAAAAAATTACATATTTTCTAATAGTTCTAATATACATTTTTATGAAAGGTAAGAATTTCATGCATTTTCCACATTTAAGTTATACCGTATGCACGTTTTATCTGAAAATAAACCTGTTTTATTCAGTTAAGCATAGCATATTGTTTTATTAATCTGAAAGTAATTGTTATTAACTCTAAGCTATTTATAAATGCACAATGAGTTGTTCTCTAAAAAAAACTACAGATGTTTCCTTTGTGAATTCTTTCTTAGGTAAAATGTAATATCCTTACACCAAGCTGATGGACAGAGTTGACACCTCTGTCTCACAGCTCCTGTTATTATTGGGGCATTTTCTCATGAGGGAAGGACTCACCCTGCCAAGCACACAGGCTGATGTTCACAGCTTTGACAAGATTCTACACCTCTTTGATGTCTGTATGCGAAGATGTATGTGTGTGTGTGTGTGTTCTCCAACACGTTATCACGTCTCTGTCATTCTTCTGTGCAGAACTGACATGTTGAAGGTATGGGAAAGAAGCATGAGAGACTGTGGGTGTGTTTGTGTTCATGTTTGTGCTGTCTGAACAATATTAAAGACTACAACTAAATTACTGAAAAAATGAAACAGCTTATATGACTGATTGGAAGAAGTATGACGATGTGGCCGTCCATGCTATTGTTATTCAATGTTTCCTGTTTGGACAGATTTAAAGCACAGTGAAGCTAGAAAATCATGTTTTATAATAATTTTACTATATAAGACATCAAAAGCAGCCATTGCATCACAGGCCTATACTGTAAATCATAACACAACAAACAACATTAATACAGATGCATTAACACAAATACATAAACACAAGCATATATATACTCATTAGGCTATATTCAACCAAATCAACAGTGTAAAGGTGCTTCAAATATCATGATAACACATGCCTACTCAATGGATTTCAAAATGTATTTTAAGTGCCTCAAAACTCTTTCTCCGATAATAGCAGCCAACTTCGGGCACTGCGAGTAGCCTATATTTACTATTAATCGTAATGAGCATAATAATTATAGGCTACTTACGTTTTATTCTGTATCCATTTAGTACAATTAAGGCATCATATAGCCTACTGACGCTTTTGACATTTTGTCTACATCCAAAAAACATGGCACCCTTCAGCATCAACATGAGAGGCAGATATATATGGGCCAGAAGGCGCCTCCTAGTGGTCTAACCCTAAACCTACCATAACCGAACAAAGCTCAACGCACATGGCACCCTTTGGCGTCAATATGAGAGGCAGATATATATGGGCAAGAAGGCGCCTCCTAGTGGTCTAACCCTAAACCTACCACAGAACTAAACCTACCATAATCAAACAGCTTTGTGTTATATTGAACTAAAGGGTGCCATGTGCGTTCAATTTAGACGAAATTTCAAAATTGTCACTATATGCCCTAGGATGAGAACGCGTTGATGATTTAGCTGCACATCTAACGAATCTAATGAACATTGTGCTACAAAATCAACTAAATGCCACATGTTTGTATTTTGATATGTTTTAGTCATCCAGCGTATTGTACAACTGTGTTAAACTGTGATTTAGGTGAAATTTTAGCAGATAAATGCCATCATTGCTTTAATTTCTTTAGATAGGCCTATAGGATGTTACACAAGTGGTTAATATAATTTGTTTGACTGTGCTTGTGTTTTTAATGTGTTATTTCAACGCATTCTCATCCTTTAACGTCATATAGAACGCTATATGACAAAACGGCGCTATACTACGCACATGGCACACGTTATCGTTAATATAACACGTGCTGTGAGGGCTAAGTTTAGGTGTGGGGTAGGGTGTGCGTGTCATATTCACGCTAAAGGATTTATAACGTCTTGGGTTCGCGTGTTATATTAACGATAAAGGGTGCCATGTGCGTAGTATAGCGCCGTTTTGTCATATAGCGTTCTATATGACGTTAAAGGATGAGAACGGGCTGGTTATTTATTTATTTACCCTTTATATCTGTAAATATTTCAATGATAGTTTGGGAGGTATTCACTGATAATGTTAGACAAGGTGCTGTAATGTGGTGAGTCTTAAGACTGACAACTCATAACACATGAAATGTGGACGCACATGATACTTTTTATCGTTTCTTGAACATTTTTTTAGCTCAACAGAATACTTTTGCATTTTTACATAAATGGTTGCGTTACATTGAATGAGATGAGATCATTTAAAAATGAATTAATGAATTATACAGGGTTTTTTTTTCCATGATATGAAAGTGAACGGTGCCTGGGGTTGCATTATGTCTGAGACAGGATTTTGGGTTCTACAAACAGAAAGTCAAACAGGTTTGAAATGTCACAAGGATAGGGAACTTATTTTTAGTTTCACAACTATCACGTTAATATAGAATTTGGCATACTTGACAGAGTATTCTGTACAAGTTTGAACAGGAATGAAAACCTCTGTTTTGTAGACCTGAAAATCAAGTGCCACGACCATCCACCAGAGAGGAAAAACAAAGCTGTTGTACCTTTTCACTTTTCAGACTGCATCTTGCTATCATACTAATTATCCAATCATTAGTAGTCCCACTGGGGGGTATATCTCAGCTCGAGCTGAAGCTGCTTTCTCGAGCCCGTCCATTACGGACAGCAAGCCAAATACGCTTAACCTTATTAGCTTAAAGATTACATGGGCAAAGGAACTCATGAAATAACCTCAAACATCCCTTGTGAAAATTTTGTTGATTGCATTTTATGCTGCAACGGATTAAAGGTGCATTTACATTTGTGAAATTTCTGTGAATTTTTGTTGGCAAAAAGGTCCATTGTCCGATATCAAGGGTGTAGCAATGTAATGCATGAAGAACAATTCATACAGACATCTTTTTTAAGCAGCTGTCTGTTGGTCAATCAATCCAGCCAATTTGAGTGACCAACTTGGACCCATACTGAATGTTTTTGACTTCACAAGAAATTCTTGATTGTTTGGATTCATATTGAATATATTGATATACTCTGTTATTAGATAAAATGTTAAGTCATGATGTAAGGAATACTGTTTCCGGGTCCAAGCCTCTGCTCGCTTTTAGTGAGAACGAGTACATCCGTTTATGAGCACTGTTGATTCACTGTTGACATGCTCCGCTGCTAACATTCAGCATCCTGCCCTTCAATATTTTTAAGATTCATAAAAGCTGAATAAATGTGACCATCTGAGATTTTGGTATAGAGAAATTACCACCTCCTTTTAAGATTTATAACATGGAATATATTAGTATTTACATGCTTTGAACAGCCTGCCTTATTGTGTATGAATTTTGCTCATTTATTATAATATTGTTTCTATGTATTGTTACATGTGCATGCAAGTGTATTAAAAAAATATCTACAGTATAATATACAATAAACAATTATTATCATGTATTTGCTTCAGTTTTTCAGTTTGTTTATTATAATAGAAATCAATGGCAAGTTGCAACCCTAGTATCAATGTCACAATTCCTGTCTTGTGTTTTCCTTGTCTTGTGTGGACTTGTGTCATTTCCTGTTTTATGCCATGTTTTGTAGTCCTTTGTAGTTTTCTTGTTTATTAGTCTCTCTCATATTTATATATCATATTTGTTATATCAGCTATCGACTAAATGCATCCCCGACCAGATAGCTTTCTCCATCCACTCCTTACTATACAGTGATTCTTATTGTGATATATCTATTATTCTGTAACACTTTACAATAAGGGTGCACTAATAAGCATTAATTCATGCTTAACTAATGCACAGATAATACTGAATTAATGTGTAACTAATGATTATCTAAGCTATTCATTAAAGATTACCACATTAGGAACTAATTAAGAGTCTGTAAGGTTAATGTATTAGTACATACATGATTTGTTTTTAATTAAATATGCAAGTGTGGATTAATTCCATAATAACTAATTTTTTTAACTAATAGTGTTAATTAATATGTTAATTACCAGAATGAGCCAAAGCCTTGTATTTAAACTTCTAGATAATATGACAGGTACACTAATATGCATTAATACATGATTACTTACTTAATTGTTAGTGCAAATTCATGTGAAAATTGCTACAATTACTAAATGACTAGTTAATAATGATGTGCCTCAACAAGTAAAGTCATAACATAATGATACCTTTGCAAATCATTAGCTAATGATTAATTAAAGCAGACAACTGGAAGTTGAAGTGCATAGCTTTGACTAATTGTGGTAATTAACACATTAATTTACACTATTAGTTAATAAAATATGTTATTAAGGAATTAATACACAATGACACATTGAATTAATAGCAATTCATGTATTACTTAATCTATTAATCATATAGACTCTTTATTAGTTACAGATGCAGTAATCATTAATCAATGGTTTAGTTCTTCAATAGTTATACATTAACTCATGATTATCTGTGTATTAGTTAAGCATGAATTAATGCATATTAGTGCACCCGTATTGTAAAGTGTTACCTATTATTCCATATTGGGGTTTTGTGTGGTGTAAAATTATGGTTGAATAAGATCTTCCAGTACAACAAGACTTGCGGATGAAACTGGGATAGTTTGATAGGGAGACGATGGGGAGTGAAATAACAAACAAACTTTTTTTTTCTTGTGAAACCAAAAGTTATTGTTATTAAGGAAGGACTTCAACCAGTTAATTTTAAGTGTTCCATTTTAACACATAGTAAGCATGAATTAGCACATTGTTAGCATGTTTAAACACACTGATAACATGGATGAGCACAATGCAAGCATGAATTAAGCAGTGTATTAAGATTACATTTATTGTTCTGTTGCTTTTATCTATAAAACTTTCTTAATCAGGTTAGAAATAACTGAACTGACCATTAAATGCCGTAGCAGCACTATCTGCTCCTCTGTGATGCAGATCAAAGCTGGCATTGACTTTGAATGAGAGGTGGCCAAACATGATCATGACAGTCAAACAGAAAGGCCAGACAAGCGGACAGATGTCTTATCAGTGATTTTCAAAACACTGTATTTCAACTCCCTCAATGTGTGAATAAAGGGGACAGGAAGTGGCAGTTTGGCAGCTCCAACCAGGAGTGTCACACTGAATCGCGTCCCCTGCCATCGCCGGACGGCTAGCGCGGCCCAGGAGGTCGCGTGAAGCGCTCAGCTCATGCATTTCTGGGACGTTGCATCTAAACGCCACCTATGCATACGGCTGATGCGTGCGGAGAGGGACGATGGACAGGGATGAGACCATTACCACATTTCGAATCAGCCTTGACAGAACATGAGTGGATGCCTTGTCAGATCATTCTGAATACACAATGTCAGAAGTCTTGCCACCGTGTCAGACAACTCTGGCGATGACAGAGAGCTAGCATGCTACAATGTTCAGCTTCTTTTTTGAAATCTTGATGGCTGCGTCCGAAACCGCATACTTCTCTACTATATAGTAGGGGAAAAGCAGTAGGCGAACGAATAAGTATGTCCGAATCCTTAGTATCCGTAAAAGAGTAGGCGAGAATTACCAGAGTGACGTACTAATTAACGCGAGATTCGGGCATACGTATACTTATAGTACGTCCGAATATTCCTACTTTCGTACTATATAGTAGGGGAAAACAGTATTTGAAAGGAGTAATATGTCCGAAACCTCAGTACTCATAAAAGAGTAGGCGAGAAGTTCCCGGATGATCTCCTGCTTTCGCCCAGATTTTTGAGTGTTCATCCGATGGATACTCATCTATCCCAGGAGGCCACCGGAGAGCATACGTCATTATCAACATCGCGGAGATCAGCGAAGCAGGGGGTTTTCAAATGTGAGTAAACACGGTTCCTTGTGTTTAAATCGTATGTGTTAAACTACTAACAGAGTAAACGTTTTAACTGTTGAAGGTCTAAAGGACTTAGACAGTATAGTATAGTTGTGATTTTGCTGTAAACACATGTTTTATTAGTTAGTTAAACAGGGGAGCTCCCAACACAGTCTCATGAAGATGCGTATCTATACCACGAGTGTCATTTCTCGTGGCATTTATACGCCAAAAGTGTTTTTTTCGTGTATATGGTACACACTAAAAAACCCTGGGTTAGGTTTAGGGGGGAGGGGGGTGGGGAGTTCGTGCGTATTATACGCAAAAAAGTGCCTATCATATGTACGCGAAAATCGCGTGCCATATACACGCAAAAACTGTTTTTGGCGTATAAATGCCACGAGAAATGACATTCGTGCCATAGATACGAACTTTCATGAGATCGGGCTGGAGCTCCAGTAAGTAGGCTACACGTAAGTTTCTAAAATGGATAACCATATAACGTTACATCTTAAACATGCTTATTTAAAATGTCTATTTACCTCTGAAATGAAAATATTGTTTAAGTATTGCAGATGAGCACATCCCAACATGAAAAATACATCCGAGTGATGTAACGTTATGTGTACTATTATGAAGGATAATTCACTGTTGTCAACGCTACTTACATTAGACAAATGTGCTGTAAATACGGTAAATAAACAAATCTATAAAGTAACTAAATATGTTATATTTAATTTGTCCCTTATTAGTGTTGATATATTAAGGAACATTTAAGTTGGATTAAAAGTGAGTTAACACATCAACCTCGGCATGTAAATTCAGTGTTGAGCTCATAATGTGAATCTTGTCTGTATGTTACAAGGACAGAAGAACACGCGTGTTTATCCGGTGGAGAGAGGCTCATGATGCTGAATGCTGTCATCAAAGGCTTTGAGTGAGTATACTACAGAAATGGATAACAAAATCTATTCAATCTTAAATTGTAGTTTATTTGAATTATTGTAAATTCAAGTAGAGAAATTACAACACTTTTCTGATTCTTGATTTCTGTGCATTTGCTGCATAGCTTTTGTGGTGGAGCAGGACCTGCAAGGAAAGATGATGGTAGCATTTGTTTTAGGGATTTTACTCAAATATAAAGTAAGGTTATTTTTAATACATAAATCAAATGACATTGTGTTAAAATGACTGCTTTTGTATAATGTTTGTGCATTTTTGTAGGATCTGAAATGTCTGCAGACTGGTGTGAGCACTGAGGATGAGGAGCCCAGAGGTGCATCCTGGAAGTGGTGCCATGGATGAGTCCCTCCATCTCTCCACCTGCCCTTATGAGTCCCTCCATCTCTCCACCTGCCCTTATGAGTCCCTCCATCTCTCTACCTGCCCTTATGAGTCCCTCCATCTCTCCACCTGCCTTTACGAGACCCTCTATCTCTCCACCTGCCCTTATTGCCTCAGATTGTGAAGCGCAGCACAGCAACAAGCTCCGGCACGAAGGCACAGTCACCTCTGGTGAATTCAGCAGAATAAAGCTGCAGAATGGGAACCGCTGTGTTGAGTCGGCATGATGTGGTGTTCAGCGGCTGTAAATACATGCTTGTAGTTTGAATAAAGCTTTGTTTCATGTGTTGTTGACTTGTATAATGCATTTGTTTATTGTGATGGTTACTTTTATTTGTTCTTTTACTCATTTATTCATTTTTATTATTGTTGTCAGTATATAAAATTTAATTATTTAATTAATGTATCCATTAATTCATCGATTGACTGATAATTGAGATGTTTCACTGCATTTATAAATATAAATGTATTCATGCATAACTGTCATATGACAAAACAAATTACAATTTGCTTGTTATATTAAATTATATTCTTAGTATATAAAAAAGTAATATAATTAAGTATTGGTCAGCATTTAATATTATTATTTTGTTTAAGTTTTGGGGTGGGCTAACAATGCAATTCATTCTGAGGTAATATTAATTTTTAAGGAGTGATACTTACATTTTTCGAGTATAAAATCAACAGTTTTCTCCAAAAGAGATCTTCGAGCAGCTGCCCGTCTCCTTTGTGCAGACATTATAAACGCATAGGAAAACTGTTCTAGGTTGTGCTGTCGAGTCACTGATGTTATGAAGTGTTAGTACACCTGTCGCTCATATAATTTAAACTTATAAACGTATTACATACAAGATCATGGAAAGATACCATAATAGTCAATTAGTCATAAAGACAAAACAGAAAACATAAAGATCATTGGTTTGTTTACATCATAATACAGGAAAAAGGAACAATAACAAGGCTAAATATCTTTAAATAGTTCTTCATAATACATGAAAAATGTTGTTGTTTTGTTGTTGTTATAGGTCTGAGGGATGAAACGAGGTAAATTCATCAAGAAAAGGAGGAAAACTTAAAGGAGAAACTTTTTGGGTATAAAATAAAGAAATTAACAACATATTTAAGAGGTGACGATTTGGGGGTTTCTTAATAAAAAAAAATATCGTTATAAGAATAACACTGTGGGTCACATTAGTAGGCATAGGGTTTAAAATATAACAACTTAAATCAACCTTAAATGTATTCACAAAATGAATGGCCAGCTGTTTCTTCAACAATACCACAACAAAATGAGCAAGTTTCATCAATGTCAAGATATTTATAGATAGAAGAATTAAACGTGTCGTTGTTCATTTCTGTTAAGTTTTTGCGCTTGTGATATGATGATAACGCGTCGTAGTAGGTCACATGATAACGTCAACATGGCAGATGTCCGGTTCTCATTCATACTCAACGAGATTTGGAACAGTTACTCATTGAGTATGCGGTTTCGGACGCAGCCGATATGTTTCTGCTCAAAATGAGGTCATTTCAAAAAACAAGACAGACCAAACATGTCCTTGACAAGTACAATATATTTTGCATTAATTCAAAACTATATATATATATATATATATATATATATATATATATATTGCATTAATTCAATATTATATATATATATATATAATTTTATTTACAGGTTTAAGGTGAGATTTTTTGTGGTCTTAAACATTTGGGACAATAGCTGGGTTTCAGTCACGTGATTATGATGACGCGCGGAATTCATGGAGCGCAGGGAGTGAAGAGAGCAATGTACGAGATGGAAAAAAAGTCCGTATGGACCTTATACGGAGCAGCGAAAAAAAAATGTTGGATCGGAGAAACACAGTTACACAAATTCACAAATCATGAATATAACGACATGAGATATTATGCGTTGGCCCACGACACCGCACTGCGGGATCACAGCGAAACGAAAACTGAAAATCAAACCGCAAACTATTACTCCGGTGATAGACCTGCTACCGTGTTTCCAATGGCATCCGCTGTAAAAAGCTGAATAAAGCTCCTAGATTACTTACAGTTTTCCACAGCTTACATTGTGGGGAGTTTTTTGTCAACTGAAATTTCTTGGAAAGATATTTTTCCAGTGTAATAAGCAGAACAATCCGAAAACACAATAAATAACAGTACTACAGCCTCGCTTTTATTCTCATTAAAAATTAAAGATGGCGCTGCCGTGAATAAGGCGTATTGTACTACTTCACACACACGCTACAAGAGAAAGAAATAAACAAAAAAAATCAAACAAATGTTGGACGTGATCCTTACGTTATGAAGAGGAGCGATTTTTCAACTCCTGCCATCGAGGCTGTAACTGCAACTACCTCGTTGACTTTACAACGTTCGGAAACGTTACACGTTACACAAACAGTCACTTAAGTTGTATTAACTCACCTTTGACGAAGTGAAACTCCTTATGGTTTGATCGATTCAAGTAACTATAAATGACTCAAAACACAGGCATTTTGAGATTGTTATAGTGCTTTCTAAATACACACTTCCTGCCCTCCATTTGCATATCACGCCATGGCAACGCAGTGGCGTGACGTCAGGTGAAAACAATTAAGCTATTGAATAAAATGGACAATCAAACAAACAAGTAAATCTAACAGACAAACTAGATGTGATTTGATAAAAGATAGTTCAAATAAAGGTCAAAAATTCTTCAAGTGAAAATCTTTTAAGTGAAGTTCCTAAACGTAATTTCGGGAGTAGGCCTAGTGAACCCATCTAATCTTTCAATTAACTGCCAAAGCACATGTCAGCTACTTATACCATGCTCTAGCATCAGCCGTTTCTGCATCCCTTCACCAACATAATTTATGCATCTTGCTACCATACTCATCTTCCAAGCAGTAGGGGGTGTATCTCAGCTCGAGTTTAAGCTGCTTCCTCGAGCCCCTCCATTGCAGACAGCAAGACAAATATGGGCAAATTAACTTGTGAAATTAAAAATCATGTAATAAAATTGGAATATTCTTTTTATGTCATTATGTTTTATTGTAATTTTTTTTTTAATCCAAAATGATCAGCTCTCAGACTTTTTGTCTACATAAACGGACAAAGTAAGTAAATCAGAAATACTGGGTGCAGAACACATCAGATATGCGGTCAAGGCAATCTACAAGGAGTTTGCACTGGTGTTCCAAGAGTCTTCCGTTTGTAAATATTTGAAATGTATTTATTTATTTATTTTTCTGTGATAACTATAAGATTCTGAAGGGCGGTACAGCCAACATGTTCAAAAAAGATTTTTTCTTAATTCTGTCAAGAGAGGCAGGGAATACTTTAATAAATTGAGCAAAACCAAAACTATAGTTCTCAGATAGATATCACAGTTCTCTTGGGGGTTGTTTGGTACCATAGTGTATAAAATGAAATATATGCTTTTATTTATACACCAAAACATCCTGTTTTAGACCTTCCTTTTCTTGAAAATATAGCTAGATCAGCCAGTGTATTCCTCTCAAGCATTTTACTTGGTCAGCACTTCACTCGCAGTCAGAAATGTTGCTTGAGGTATCACTTAAGGTGTTGGAAAACAGGATCAAAAGGATTGATACACAGCTTTTGACATGCTATTTGAGCATGTAGCTCACTATAATTGGTCGTGTCATCATGCATTAAATTAACAATGTATGGTGTAATGCCCTGAAACGAGTGTCTTTTGCAAATCTGTCAGATATCATGCCAAAATGCTCTTGACAGCTGTCTGGGGAAATGTTAGTGAATTGCAATTCAGCTTCTCAAAATATTCCCTGTCCAGCTGTTAGATATTTTGGACGTACAACAACTTTCTTGAGTTTGTTTATTGGGCAGATTGAAAAAGGTGTAATGCACCATAGTTCTTCATACTGCTTAGTTTTTAACTCATGATCTTCCATGACTCAACCATTTAAACCATATTTAAAGCATTATGTCCAACTTAATTTAAACTGACTGTACAGGAGTAGGACAATTTTCCCATTCTTTAAGAAAAGGAAAATGACCTTAACCCGTACCCTTGTGCTGAGAATAATTCAGTCAGTGTGGACTCTGTGGGCAGCTGCCTCCATTCTGTCCCATGAGCGCTCTGGAGCTGTCATAAACTGTCACATCAACTCAGGTCTGGTCACAATATGAACCGACACTCAAGAAGCGGGTGAACAGGATTTCCAAGAGGCCATGATACGATGAAGATTGCTCTAGCTCAGTGATCAATTTATTTCAGGTTAACCATGAAAATGTTTTGCTAATTAGGCTACACCAGAACAGAGATCCACACAATACTGCAAAATGAACACTCTTGGTGTACATATAGATCTGTGGACCTACACTAGGAGATTTAATTTAACACTGGGGATTTTAGAAGTAACATGTTTTGAAAAATTAATGCTGGAAATAATGTCTCAATTTTTTTCAGGTGCTGGCCCACATTCTATAGATTTATAACAGCTAACTTCAGACAAGATGTCAGACAAGAAATAAGCATGACGGTAGTACAATCTGTACAGCATTTCACATCAAATTCAAGCTACTGTTTTCACATCAACTTTTTTTTTTCGATTGGCACATGTGTCAGAATTCCTGTTCAAACTTGTCTGATCAGGTTGAAGCTTATTGCACTGTCAAACGTAGCTATCTTCTCATTAGTCTGGGCCCCTTCCCATCAGTGCATGCGCTCAAATTAGATTGACATCCAAACTGTTCAGATATACAAAGCAATTTAGATGATATTCATTAGAGCGATGACATAGGCTGATGTGACTCTGACAGGAAGCACTTCTCTCTCTTTCTCTCTCTTATTTTATTACCACTGAGGCGTGACTACCCCCACTAAATTCACTGTGCCAAAGGAACAAAACAAAAAGACACAACAATGTCAATTCACTCTGTCAATAGTGAATGGGGAAACAAGCTAACATTACAAAGAGAACAGATATCTGAGATGATGGTTAAACTTGGCATGGTAAGAGTTAAAAAATCTGCACTAAAGAGCAGCATTATCATGAGATTTCAAATTCTGAAAAAAAAATTGATCCAATGACTAGTCACACAGATCCATGCGTTTGAAAAAAAAAAAGTGTTTTGGACTCTTGGATGATTAATTAAACAATGGGTTTAAATATATTGAATGCTGAAATCAGGTTAAACTGGTGCCATAATCAGAAAAACATTAATTAAACAGAATAAAAATGTGAATGGCATGTATTAAAAAAAAAGACAAACAAGTTTTTGTTCTTCAAATTGTTTTTGTTTTTCTATAAAAAGACTGCAGTTTTTTTACATTTTACATATTTGGATGGCATGCCTCATTCAATGTATTAACATTCAACAAAAAATGTGTAAATAAAAACAGTCAAAAATGTCTGGTTAAATAGACTGATTAACAAATCTGGCTAGAATAAAAATTAAGAAGTGATACAGAAGTGAAAACGCATCTGTAAAAAAGCAAGTCATTGCAAATTATATCAACAACAAAGAGGTTTAAGACTACGTCTTTTATAACACTTTATATACAGTTCTTTAGTTATACATCTCAATAAATCAGATTCTTTATGCACAAACAAACCAAGTAGTAGCACAGGCAATAATGAAAGCAAGCCATATTTTGGAAAATATGCATAACATAGTTTGTCTATGTACAAATTTACATTCTTTTCTCATCAGAACAGAAACATCTCCCCCCAAAATGTTCATGATTATTTCAGAACGTTCATAATTTTAAGACACGTTTACATATAATAGATTTCTTATACGGAGTATCTATTTGGTAAAGCTGACATTAGCCACCTTAGAACTTTTAATGCTAAATTCCCATGACAACACCAAAGATCACAAAGCTTAGCCTACAAGGCCAATTATGTATGTTAATGCACGAATATGTAAGTAACTGTGAATTAATCGTTACACTATGGTTCTACTGTCTGTTCTCAACTTTGAGTACAATAAATATCCTGGCATACAATGTTAACTGTAAGATTATATAGTTTGTTTACAGCGCTGGCACTGGTAGCAGTTGCTCCTGACATCCTCTAGCTGGCGATACAGCTGGAAGCACAAGTTTTAAGGAAGTGCTTTTAGAATGCTTCATAATGTTCTGGTTGAAATCCTTAGAAGAAAGTTTAGCCAAGTCTTTCATTTTAAACCCAAGGTGTGACTCGAGGTGACAGATGTAAGTAGAACGAGCTTGGAACTGTGTTGCACATTCGCTACAGTAGAAAACTGGGCGTCCTGAGTCAACGTTCTTTATGAACTTTGTTCTGCCTGTTCGTCTGAGCTGGTACTTCACATTGGCCAGCCAGTGGCTGATGGTTGTCATAGATAGACCTGTTATTTGTGATATGACCATCCTTTCCTGGGAGCTCAAGTCTGATATCACATACTTTCCATCAGCTGTCTGCCTGAGGCAAGACGTGAACTGAGCCTGCAAAATCAGCAAGTGCTGGGGTTTCCAGTGTGACTGCCTACCTTTACGTTTGTGCACCACTGACGTATCCTCTGCCTCATCTGATGTATGGGAACCTTCGATTTCTGACTGCTCTGGCCTACATAAAAGTGTTGGGGGTTTCAGAACTTGAGAGTCTGAGAGATTCCGCAGCATGTCTGATATGTCAGAGAGGGCATTTTCCCGCAAAGGACTCACTGGTGTGAAGATTTTTGAACTAGTTGATTCAGTCACAGATGAACTCACAGCTTTGCCTGGTAGGGCAGCAGCTCTGAGACATTGTTCACTTTTGCCTTTGGACAAGTCTATCGGTTGGTCTCTGCAAATTTCATGGCAGTCCAAATGTGACTTGCTAAGTTTCGTCGAGTGTCCAGATGGAGCGGCGAGAGCGGCCCTTTCTGCCATGCTGTTGCTCATCCTGAGAAGCATACTCATAGGGTCCTGGACAGGCCTTAGCGGTTTGGCAGCTTTACCCAGATGAAGGTTCATAACAGACTGAAGGGCACTTAGAGGACTAACAGAGGGTTGTTTTGGCTCAGGGTGTGCAGATAATAGACCAGCGTCACCATACAGATCTGAAGTAGAGGTGGTGTGAGTTCTGAAGTCTTGCGTGTGCTTCTGAATTTCACTTTCGTTTGTGTTACCCTCGGTAATATTGCTCATAGATGTAATCATGTTATCCAGGCTTGGAGATTTTGACACCAGTGATTTCCCTTTAAGATTCAGCAGCTGCAGATGTGGTGATCCCTGCCCATTCACGTCATTAAATTGCCTGTCTACTTCAGCAACCATTGCGGATACTTTGTTTTCCAGTTTGTCCACCTCATGGAGATTAACTGTGTTTGAGGAAGCTTTTGGTGGAATGCTTGGAGGAATCAAATGACTTTTGTCTAAAGACTGGACTTCCTGACTACTGGATGATTGTTTTAAAGAAGAAATATAGCCTGAGTTGTGCAGAGCAGGTTTCAGATGGTTTTGCAACTGATAAGCTGCATGAATGCTCTGGTAACCGCCCCAGCTTGGGGCACCCCTCTGTGCTTTGTTAATGGCAGATGTCACTGTATTCTCCAGTGATTTTAGAATATCAAAATCCATTTTAGGACTCTCTTTTAGATCATCTTCAGTAAGGTATTCAGACTTTGTTAATGTGCTGAATTTCTGCTTAATGTCATTTACATTTGCAGACTCCTTGCATTCACTGTCTTTCTGAGAAGTAATTTCTTGTGTCTTGTTCTTGTTGTCCCCAGTTATTACAGATGTTATGGATGATGACTCCAAGATTCCTGTGGCTGAGAGTGGGGAAGAACATGTTGTACCTGACTGAGACTTCTCAGACTTACTTTTAGGATGAGGGGGCTTGTCTGTTTTTTGCAATGATTGAGTAACTTTTACAAAGTGGCCGGTCAACACCATATGAGCACTCAAGTGCTGAATAGAGTCATGCAAAATACCACACTCCATACATTTAAGATTCTGTGACTTGAACTGTGTACCACGGTTTGTCGTCTTTTGATCTTTAAAGTTTTTACTGTTGGTTTGTTCAGAGTACATCTGAAAAATATCACTGGCCTGCCCATCATTAGGACTTTTTGTCTGCTCCATTGTTTGCAAAGATTTTGCAGCATCCATCTCCATTGGAACCCTCTTTCTGAATGAAGACACAACTTTAGCAGCAATTGCTGTTCTTGGCTCCCTCAGAGGAACCTTTTGGTAATGCTTAGTCTTTATCATGTGCACACTGAGGTCTTGCAAAGATTCAAAGGAGTGTCCACAGTACATACAGCGTAGGACTTTCTGGGCATCTTCCTTTCCTTCCATCTCCAAAAGAGAGCGCTTACGTGGCTTGGACCATGACTTGGCACCCTTGCTAGCACTTTCGAGGTTGTCATCACGGTAGTGGTCTGTTTCATTCATATGCACTGTGAGATCAAGCAGCGTGTCATATGCTGCACTGCAGCTTTTGCAGTGGAACTTGCTAGCACCATTAAAGATGGATCCATAGAGTTTAGTGCTTTGGCGGTAGAGCTGGACAGTGGAAAAAATACTTGGTTCAAGTGCAATAGGTTGTTTTTGAGAGACCTGTTGGAATGTCTTTGCAATAGCAGACTGATGCCAATCGTAGCAGTTGCGTCCAGGACTGCTGTTGCTGCTACTGCTACCGCTGCTACTGGCTGTCTGTTCATCTGCATACGGTTGAGAGGAATTCAAGTTCAAAAAGGACCAGTAGGGATTGTTGAGAAAGCTTTTGTATATAGCCTTCATCTGTTCTAGGCTGTCTGTAATACATACAGTGTGTTCAGAATTGTCTTTTAGAAAGTCTCTTGTGGCCTCCACCTCTTTTTTGTTTGGGGTGCTCTCTGTATCTGATATGGGATCACTAGATTCACTTATGTGAGATTCACTGTCAACATCATGACTTGATAGCTCGGCAGCAGGGGAATGTTGTTCATCCATTGGGATTTTTAAGTCTTCTCCCAAATCATCTTCGTCCTGTAGTGTCTCCTTGGCCACTGAGCAATCACTTCCAGTATCTTCAGTCTCTATGGGGGTCTCCTTTACATTCTCTGAATCATAAGCTAGAGGGGGAGAAGAAAAAAAATGTATTAAGTAAATGCTACACTGAAAGGTAAGTAAATGAAACAAAATTTAGACTAATGTCATTATTCTATGAATGAGGTGATTGGGACACGCCCCACATGAAGTTGAATTTAAAATTGCAATTCAGCAAATTCCTCTTTCTGAAATTCCAATTTAAAGACGTTCAAAACAAGTGTTCTTCCACCCTTGCCCACAAATATCAGTCTTACATTAAGGTTGCAATTCTGTATACTATATAGCATATAATCAGGCTATTTACAAGAGGCTGCACCTGCTACCATTTGGCCCACCTCCCCACATGTCCACACACCTGTGCACATATAAAGAGACAAATAGATAGAGGGAAAAGGTGGACAGATAGATTGAGAGGTTAAGGGGAATGACATAAGATGGCGGCACATAAGCCACCTGTCACTTTGAATCCCACCTGACGACTGTTCACCTTGGACAGGTGACGTGTTGCGAGAAAGGTGTCTGCTTGAGCACCTCAAGATGACAGATCCAAGGGGACACGGTCGCCCTTCTCCCTGCCAGCTGCCCTCACACCCTCAAAAGAGCCCATCCACCACCGTCCTTCGGGACTGATGATCCCGTCTCCTGACAGCCTGTTCCCTGCTAGTTTGACACTGTCACTCTGACTCTGTAAGTGGAACAAATGCCCTCTTGAAAGCCATACCAACCCCCCACCCCCGTCTCTGTTCCACTCTATTCACTCTTGTTTGTGTGCGTATTTGTGATTATGTTGCTCATGTCAAAAGGAAAATGCTTGAAATGTCAGATGTTTGGAAATACAGCAGGCCTTGAATTACAAACTAACATGGTGTGCTGCTGCATGTGTGATTCAAGTGCATTGTGCCATGCTAACGGTCTCTCTTCCTTTCTCTCTCTTACAAGATCCACCACAGTCTTGACAAGAGTGTTAAAGCACAAATAGCTCTCATTTCAAATGATAATACACAATCTCACAAGCCCACGCTTCTCTCATTTAGCCTCTCACTGGCTGTCAGCCAGGCGGCCCACAGGATGGGGGGCTCTAAAGGATAACTGGCAGGTGCAGGCCAGTCTTATCCCCTCTGTAGATTTGGATTGTCACTAGGTATCCATTACTTGCCAATCTCCTCTGATCGTGCCCGACAGCCTTGATCAAAAGATGTCATTTGAAAGGCCTGATTTGGCATGAACTCCAAAGCAGTTCGAAAAGAGGGTGAACCAGGTGTAACTACAATGACATGATCATTTTCCTGCCCTCTCATATCCCTGAGACAATTACGGTGACACACAGAGGGTTCACAATGCCAAATTGCTTTTTTCTTGTACAGACGGCGAAGACTACAAGACTGTAATTTTTTTTTTTTTTTGGGGGGGGGGGGGGGGGGTGTTTCTGGGCATGTAAACATGTAAAATATAAAACAGAATCAGAACAATTCAACTTTAACAGGTACAGATATTGTACAGATGTATTCAAGTTTGTTCTCATAAAAATCTTAGGGGGTGGAGAAGCTAAGAACACACTTAGAAATTCATCCTAAGAAAAACCCTAAACTTTGACAAATGTGTGTGTGTATCAAAACCAAAGCCCACTAAATTTGAACACAATCTTTAACCTCGAATGATTTATAATCCATCTCAGGAGGCACCTACCATAACCAATTATTCTCAAAAGGCTTGATTGACAGGCTGGGTGATTTATTAGGCTAATAAAATATGATGTGTGCAATGAGCTCTAGCAGGACAAAAATCCAGGAGACTTTAGTGGCACTCGCCCTGTTTGATTTATGTAACTATTACATTTGTCTCCATATGACCAGTCATTAACCCCCTCCACCCTACAGACAGAAACAGCACATAAGACATTTAAATTGGAACATCAGGGTATACATAACATTATTTATTTAATGTGTATGCATTATTGATTACTCTAAGACGGAACAGAGGTCAGATACATGATTACATTTAAAATAGACCTTTTTGTGAGTGTGCATGCATCTACTCACAACTGCTTTGCACTTTGTGTATTTTCTAGATGATCAAATTTTTACATAAAGTAAAAATTAGACGAAACCATTTAATGCCATAGATTAGTCTTGTTACATAGGTCTTGTTACGAAACTTTGCAATAATACCCAATAAGATGAGTTTGATATGCATTGAATGGTTGCTCGACATACATAAAGCTTTCTGGCAGTAAATACTTTAGCTTTTCATTCTCAGAGATAGCATGACTCTCTTGCAACCTCACAGTGGGATACAGATTGAGGCTAACTGTGAGAATTATTCTTGCTTCAGGCCATGCTAATGTGCAACACATGACACTTTGATCAAAATAAAGTAGCGTTCAGGCAACATGTTGAGATGCCCCCATGCCAAAAATAGTGTGCTTTGCTGGAATCAGTGATGATTTTAACTACAACAAAAACACTGTTGGTGTATATCTGTGTCCTGGGTCTTATCCATTCTGTAGTGTTTCTCTTTCTCTGCTGAGGAAACTTAAAACTGACCATTTACTGTAAATGCAGGAAGGTAAACAGTCTCTGCTGACTGGAATTCTACTGATCATAAACGTCCTTTCAGGGGAGATATTTCTCTAATTATCACTCTGTGTGCCTTTGATTCCTTTTCCCCCTTGACAACAGTGTGTCTGATGTGTCTCAGCTGCCAAGAGTGATTGGCAACAATTCTATGTGTATCTAAGCCAGCAGCTGCTGAGATGATGGCCCAGCATCAAAGAACTCAGTGAGATGGATGACACTCATAATTCTACTCTGCAGGGACAGGGTGGGGGTGGTTGGGGGCAAAAACCAACATTAAAAAAAAAAAAAACAGACTGTCACCCCCAACCTTTCAAGCGAGGCTTTGTTACCCTCTTTAATGAGCTTCCGATAACTAGGAATTGAGTTCACAGAGAATACTGGAAGAGTTGGTTGGGACTGCAATACCAAACTCCCAATCTTATCCGGCAATGACCACCCGATGGACAGCTGGTGTCTCGTAACAAACATGGAAAGAAAGCAAAGCTATTCATCATAGAGAGGACATCTAAGACCCTGTGCTCTGTCTATGCCTCTCTAACTCTCAGGTTACAGGCTTATACAGCCGTCCAAATAATATTCACTGTGATAAATGGTTCTCTAAGCCGCCTACCTCTCATTAATCTCTTTCTTTAAAGGAGCATCCATCATGGAGCAGGGCTAGAGCTGTAGAAGAGAGTTCATTTACAGGCCAGCTGTGCTTGAGTGATGCGTGTCATTTTTAGCTTGGACAGGAATGCGCAATCGTAAACACGTACAAATGTCCACGTACGTGAATACCCAAAGAGGTTGAACGCACACGCAAACGTGTATTATTGAGAAGCAAAGTCGGCGATTGACGGACTGATTGATTGATTCAAAACATGGTTTGGTAGGTTAAAAATTTTGAAATGTGCAATGAAAGACATTCCCACCTTTTGCTTAAGTAGAAATTATCATGCATTTACCTTAATTAGAACTCATTTGTCTTTTCACTTGCTGAACAAGTAATGTATCTTAGTCTGTCATCGGCTGAGTTCTCTACCCAAAGAAGGCTTTCAATGACTTAATGACTTAACCGCTTAACTCAGCAGTGTGAAAATGTATTGAATTTTCTTGCCCGTGTCAATTTCTTTTAGTCTAAATACAAACCCCATATAGCACCATCTCTCTGTTTCGCTTTTAAACATTTGGCCTGTATCTTTCACTTCCTAACTTTCTCCCAGTCTTTTCCGTCCAATTCTCAGCAATATTTCTCCTTTCTTCCCTCCCTCAGTGTCTCGGAAAGCCTGGGTGATAGATGACATGTGTCAGGATGCCAGAAGTAAAGGGTGGCAGCGTGATTAACGGCTCTGTTGAAAGGGTAATTGACGGTTTGGCATTGTGCTGATCTTCTCCACCAGGGTTTGGTTTCTGGACCCCTGAGGACCAGACTGACTCATTTTTCTAAAATGGACCACAAGCTAAAAGCCACCTCCCATGAGACAAAAAAGAGATGGATTCTTGTCTTCTTAACAGAAGATTGATATCTTCATTGTCAACACAGCAAAGTAACATTCATATAAGTTTACAACCACAATAGAGTGCTAGAGTGTAGAGTGCTAGTTCAAATGAGAGTTTGGATAGATAGCAGGTCAATGATGGGCTGGGGGGCATATTTAACTGTTATTTATAAGAAAATTTAAAATAATTTGCTTCACTTAAAAAAAACTGCAAAATCTAAAATAATAACATCAAACAGGAAATTATGTCATAGAGAGGATCTCTGCAGACCTTCATAACTGTAAATAAGTCTCTGCAAATCACACAATTAAGATTTTTTTAAAATGACAAAGCAAGGTTAGTTCATATGATGTGACTCCCCAAAACAATTTATGAATTCAAAATTCATAGTATTTGTAAACAAAGAGCAGTAAAACTATTTTTTTTTTCCGAAAATATAGTACAGTTTAGTATAGTTATTTCAAAGAACCTGGCTCATGTTTTAAACTAGATTTTTCCTTTTAATTATCATGGACCAGCTCTTATACCCCATATAGTAAAAGGCATCTATTTATTTAGTCAGCTATGACTTAAAAAGTTTGGCTTAAATAAAAAAAAAGGATTAAACAGAACATTCACAAAGTAAAACTAAATTTGCCCATCACATCAATAACAGTTATGAACACATTCAACTTATGAACACACCATCTGTGTGCATGTGTGAAATGCAAGAATGTATATGATTACTTTAATCTTTTGTCTCAGCCATGTGTAAATCAATAGGGTTCTAGCAGTTTTGAAACTGTTGGCAGTGATTACAGGCATGCCTGGCTGGAGAGGTATGTTGACACTGGTTTGGATTAGGGAATAGTGGGCCTCTATGGTTTCCTGCCCTTTCATCATCGCCACCATCAAGCCCAGCTTCTGCGTCACATCCACGCATGACTGATGGCCGCTTGTCCGGATGACCTGCCTTGCACCTCAGATCTGACAGCGACTGATTTTACCCTTAGAAAGAGGGAGAAGGCAGGGCCTGGAGTCGCGCCCAACAGAGCCTGAGAACCGAGAAGATTTTTGGCCAGGGTGGCCCGTGGGATTTGCGGAGGAGTGTCCGATTAACTCAAATTATCAACCCACACACAGACTGAGAGAGATCTAACTAACAAAGTTGAAACAAAGTACAACTCTCAAAATAGATTTGATGTCTAATCTGTCATTCCAAATATGGCTCAAAGCCTAACAGACAGATGAAAACATCCATTTTAGAAGGACTGGTGGTTCAACATGTTTGTCTCCTCATAACAGTTCAGAAGCATCTAGATTCAAGACAAGCACCAAAAAAGCTCATTTGTCACGTAAAGGTGCTAAATTGGGTTATGGCAATAGGAAAGGCCACCAAGAGTGGCTGATATCAACTTGATTACATCAAGGGAGCACAAACCTAATATGACTTGGTGACAGACGCATATCTTGTCATCTCCAATCACATGTCAGGAATCCATCAAGTTTACAGCTAATTAGGTGTGCTCAAAAAAAGCAAAGCAAAATGTTTCTTTTTACGGAGGACTGCAAACCTTTAGTGCAAGAGAGAGATGGGGAAAGAGTACATTGCTCTAAATCTCTCATTAAGACTGTGCATCCCACACAGAGAAAAACAATGCATCAGAATCAATAATTCGGTCATCATCAGGTTAAAAAAGTAAATAACACTTCACTGGATGTGTTCATACCTGTAAACCATAAACTCACACTTGTAAACCACTATGGTCACCACTCTGCACAGGGTCCATGAGTGAAGTTTGGTGGAGCATCTTGATGAAATAAAAGCCTAGGCAAGCTTATGGGAAAAAGAAGGAGAGCACTCACATGGCCTTGCTCTGATTGACCATTAAAGCCTTTGATGGATGAGGCTGTCACAAGGATAACAATTAAATCCAACATGAGACAAAGCTGTTCTGACAGGCCAGTCTAACAGAGCAAGCCATACCCCTCCATTAAACTCTACATCATCTCTGCCTCAAACACACACAAAAACAGTGAAGGCTATATAATAATGGCTTTGTATCTGTTTCAAAGAGCTCTGCTATAAATATAAAAATACCCCAGAACTCCTCCTCTTTCGAATAATAGGATAGGATCTATTCTATTAACCAGACAGATAATGTTTTGGTTAACATGAAGACAGCTTCAGTGGTTTTCACCTCTCTAAAGAAGTTAAAAGAGTCTGAAATGGATATGCGTAAATAACAATGCCTGAGCTGATAAAGAGGGATTAAAATGCCAGTGTTAAGTTCTTGATATTAAATATTCGCATTTATGTTGGTTGTGTATAACAACTTAATGACCTTGATATATCCTACAGATTAAAAGTCTACAGATTTAGATTTTTTTCTAGTTTCTGGGTGTCAAAACAAAAAATGGCTTCCAGAATGTTGGTAATAAAATAAAAAGAAAAAAAGACTTACCAGATTAAATAAATAAAGATATAGTTTTAACAATAGTTTTTCAGGCAGTTGTCTGTAGACAATTTTGTTTTAAACCGCACAAAAATGTAAAAAATAAAATTACAAAGTGGTTATTATTTAAAAGCTGTATTCAAATCATTGTGAATCAACTGCGTTGTACTGTACCTTTAATAAACTTCTGACAAAAAAGCACAGAAAAAGATTAACCAATAACATGACAAATAATGACCCAAATTAGGATAAGGAAAATATGTTTAGATAATCCAGGAAAATAAAAGCGATTACTGATTTTGTGCCTTATGAGATGTACTAAAACGAAGTGTACATAATGGAGGACAGATGAACAAGAGCATCTTGAATTTCAGATAAACTTACCTGCCGCTCGTTTCGGCGCCTGCTGTTTTCTTCGCGGCATAGTTGCGCGCAGACTGTGTGTATATACGCAACCTGAAACGATTTTCTACTGTGTATGTTCCCAGTCAGATGTGTCACCATTAAACAAAAGTACAGCGCAGTCACAACAGATACGCCACTTCGCTTTGGGCATAGGAGAAAGCCCAGGTGCTCCGTGTTCAGCGGTAGTCTTTGTTTAAAGCCAGTCCACTGGAGTGATGAGGAAAACTGCACGGCAGGCAGGATAGTAACGCCTAGTCGATCGCTACGAGTTTGTCACGTCACTCAAAAGTCCGCGGCAACCGATACACTAGCAAAAAGTATGGGGACGTTCACACGTCTAGTTGTGTCCAAAACAGCTAGATATAATGCAGCGAAATGGCACAGAACACAGGGGGTTTCGTTTCGCATTTAAAAGTTAATAAAAGTTACACAACGTTTAACCCGACAACGCTGATGGCGCGAGACAGTGAAACATCAGAGAGACACGACGAATACCAGAAACATCATGAGTGCGTAGTACGTTGACCAACAATTATACAATAGCAGACAAACAACGCTTCCTGTGCTCCTACCGGTCACTCCCACACACAGTCCCAAAAATGCAGTCTAGGTAGGCAGCTCGTAGGGTTTTGAGACACTGCCAATATCCCACTTAAGAGTGCATTAACAAGACCGCTTACACTGACAAGGAGGATGTAACTTAACTCTTTAATGGATAGTACACCCAGAGCCGTTAAATATATTTTTCAATGGCTCTAGTAACACCCAAGAGGAAAACATAGTTTTTATAACAATAACTGAACAAACAATGTTCAGTGTTTTTACAGATTTTACAGTTTTTAAGCACAAACTGTTAATCTTCATTAATTGTTAGTGCAAATTTGGCACAATTTTACATTTATATCAGTTTTCATTTAATTAAAAAGACGCTGTTTGAAACCACTGTCATTAAAATATATTTGTTTGATGTGTAGCCTATATAGGACATGCCAATTATTAATGCTTTGCACATGCGTGCAAATGTAGCCTACTAGGCTACCTATTGTTTTATTTAGCAACCCTAACCAGATCATAGATGGAAAAGACCATGCATTTACAGTCTAAACAGGCAATATAGTTTATGTTTCAAAGCTTTACAGTTATCGATGTAGAGCAGCCAAAAGCCAAGGACTAATTAGCGAAAGTAAATGTTATGAAGTAATCTCCAATATTTAATGAACGATATTACAAAAAGGTTTCGTTGGTTAACTAGTTAACGTGAACTAATAATGAACTGCACTTCTAGTGCATTTATGAATCTTTTTCTGTTAATTTCGACATTAATACATGATTAAAATCAAAAGTTGTAGTTGTTGACATTAATGCACTGTGAAGTAATAAAATGAACAGCTGTATTTTTATTTACTAACGCTAACAAATAGTTCATTTTAGTTAATACATTAATGTTAACAAATGAGACTTTATTGTAAAGTGTTGCATTGATATAGTATTTCAGAGTTTCATGAAATACAGTATTCTTCAACTGGATTTCATAAGTGCTTGGGTCTATTAAAGGGTTAACCTTTTATCTGTAAAGGTTAACTCAGGTTGGCAATCCCTCAAATATCATGCTCAAAATTCTTTATCACATCTTTCAATAATAACAATAACAACCATTATTGCATCTCTGATGTATACAGATATTTATATGTCATGAAACATGCTCTTTTTTTTTTTTGATTATATTATCATATTTATATTTAATGTAGGCCTATGAACTGACCTATAAAGCGTTTAGGATTTGAAAGTTATAAAGTGTTACCCAAAGTTATGATTGACCTTTTGTGTATAAAGTAATTGGCAACATACTTCCATAATACATGAATAGCCTAATGTTTTTATCACACTTTATTTGTAATTCTGAATCGTCACTGCATCAAACAATAAGCAACAAAATTACATTTGCTTCGATGTACTACATTTCTGTCTCAATGTTTTTATTTTAAACCTCTTATTAAGGTCAAATTATACTAAAAAAACAATAAAAGACGTTTGTTGTGCATGTGTCTGTTGTATTTCCTGAAAACAGCTAGTCTCTTGAGTAATCAAAACTGCATGGCCAAAACAAGCTTGGCCTGGGGACTTTCTTTTACAAATCAGCACTGTCTGAGGATGTCTTTTTAAGTACTGTAAAGTCATTCAGATGTGGGGTCAGAGTTCTGACCGTGCCATTAAAACACAGGCAAAGATATAGTGCTCTCATTTAACTGCTCTGCTGCATCATATATCATCCCTCTGCCACCGAGCTGCATTAGAGAGGATCTTTGATTTTTACTTTTAGAGCAACATAAATCAAATGCAAGGCAAGGTCTGCCAGTGACATCCTGTATTGGTCCTCTCTGAATGGGATGCAGAGGGTTTGTTGACTGAGGTCAGGAGAACTAAACTAAACAAACCACAGTTGCAAATGAACAAAATAAAGATTGAATGGGCACATATCTGTCCAAAAACACAGAATTGTTAATTTAACCCTTAAATTCATGAAGGTTTCGCCAATCATTATCACATATTCGGATCTGTGACTGCCAGTCACAATAATAAAAAAAAATCTACTAATATTAGAGTAACAATTACAGAAGAATAAAATAAAGCATATTGTGTTAACTTTGGAGCTTGGAAGGGTTCAGTTTGAGCAGATGTTGTATACCATTATCACTGTCCTCATCAGAGCTCATCTCCCAGAACATTCAGCATCTGCCTCATATTCGCCATCTCAGATATATTCTCAAAACTGTCATATTCAACATCTTCAAAATCAATATTTTGATCACTGACAGCTTGTTCAACAGATCCACCATCCAGTGACAGTGACACTAATATTTGATTGCGTTTAGTACTTGCTCTGCAGTAAATCACTGAGGCATTTCAAGCTTTGCTGATGATACGTGATGATATTCTTTTGTTTTCTGCCTGCGGTAACTATGAATGAAATAAAAACGTCACTTGATCGTTGTGTATCGGACATGGCCACCTTGTGGAATAAAGGTGAATTGCACGGATTCACTCATCGAAGATTAAATTGTTGTGCAGAAAAAAAAAAACATACTTAAGGCCTGTTCACACCAGGACGAATTTCACGCGCATTATTCGCCGACATTTAACGCCTTGTGACTAAACAAAGGGCGCCAATGTAAGTGTGCACACCGACGCATAAAATGCCACATGTAAAAGCGTCATTTTTTTAAAAAAGTCTTCGAGTTCGTTTTTTTTAGTTTGATGTGCTGCACGAAAAAACTACACGACCAATGAGATTGGCGCTTTTGCTCACGTGTCTGGAGCTTTTGAAGTTACAGTAAAACACAAATCTTGCTGAGCACACATATGCAACGGTGAAGAAGATACGCCAAGTAGCGTCGCTACTGGTCTACACAGCCAGGAAGAAATAAGAAGAGGAAGATGCAAGGCAAGATGAATGTAGAGCTTCTGTTCTCGTTGGTGCTAGAACATAAAGAAATATATGACAAACGCGACAGGGACTACAAACATCTTGATAAAAGAAAACTGATATGGAGTGATATTGCAGAGCAAATTGGCGCCATCTAATGTCAGGGAATGAATTTGCATGTTCACTCAGCTCATCGTCAGTGAAAATCGCTTGGGTGTGAACACAAAAAACGCGTTGAAAAACGCTGACGAATAACGCGCGGGCGCGGTGATATTCGTTCCGGTGTGTACGGGCCTTTACACTGTTACACTCAGGTTGTTAGCGACCCAATAAGTAAAACATATATATATATATATCAATGAACGGGGAAACCAACATCTTTTATAATTTTAGTTTAATTTTTTTTTCTTGGTGTATTGTATTCAACAAATTAGTGAGGAGGAGAATAGTGAATGACTGGGTCACTAAAAACCTGAGGTATACGTTTTAGGGTTAAACTCACTTTAATCAAGTGGAACTGGTTAATTTTAATGAAATGTAATGGTTTCAGGCAATGTAAGTTTTAGCAAACCTTATATCATTGCTCATTGTTTGATTTCTGCAAATAAGTCTGTTATTTTGCTCAGTTCATTCCGTTCAGCACATTAAAATACTCTAAAGGCCGTAGTCAGAGATGTCTTCTTGATTTCGTGCTTGTGCAACGATGTCAGGGCGAACATTAAGGAGGCAACTGTCTCATTACCCAGACCTCTTTGGTCTTCCCCACCTCAGAGCAATCTTGTCAAACAGGATCTGAAACGAAAAGGGACATCTGCCAGCAGGACACCCACCCTCCCTACAGCTCACAGGAGGGTGTATTCGAGCCACATGTCCATCAGTCCTGTTGTGAAGATTTCATTTTATCTCCTCCTGCCCGCTCTCCGCCACTGTTTTGAGAGGTCCTGTCCTCTACTTTGATCTATGATGAACAGATGACCTTTTTCCCAAGTCAGGTGTCTGGCTCTGTAACATCATGTTCTAACAGTGTGTCAAAACAGCATGGCTCACCTTCTCCAACTCTGGTTATTTGTCTCGGATAGACTTACAAATCTGTTTTGAAGAGAAGCTGAGGTGAATGTGTTGGAGATGGCAGCACCTATAGGTGTATTATAATAGTTAAAAACAGAGCGAAAGTGATGATGTTGATTAAAGCAAACTAGAGAAAGTATCTGCAAATACTGCTTTTAGCAATTCATTCTGACTCAGTATTGATCAGGCAGAGAGATTACAAGCCTAGGAAGTGTTAATCAATGACACAATCAGGGTGTTATTCTTGACCCTGCAATAATTCAGTGTAACTGCAGTAGGTTGTAAAATGTTTTGCCTCCATTACAATAGTATGAAACGTTTTTAAGAACAATTGTATGTTATGAATATTTAAAACCAAAAATGTTGGTTTCACATTTTATATTAGGGTAATTCAATGCTATAGTTTATAGATAAACAAATAAGCTCAATGAAATCACGCTAGGATACATCAAAGCACATTTCAGCTCTATAATGATTGTAATCTAATGTAATGTAAACGTAATGTAGGCCTGAATGTAATTTATGGTTGAACTGTGTTCGCCGGACAATGTTTATATTGCACATTTATAATGGAGCAAGTTGTCACATGTGTTCAAATCTTTACATGTTATTTTGGTCTTTCATAATCATTTCATGTTTTGTTATGTTCATTCATGTTCTAATATCATAATCTCACTCTGGCTAACACAGTCTCATCCCAAAAAGTCATATAACTGACGTTTTGGGACGTATTTTGACCATACGTCAATATCAGCCTTTTTAGGGCCCCCTTAATAGTCGGTAGATGGCGATCCCGGGCCGTCATACAACTGACGCTTTACCTTTAACGTCAGTTAGGTGACGGGTTAGGTTTAGGGTTAGGTTTAGGTATGGGGTAGAGTTAGGATCCCATAACCTCATCTACCGACGTTTAAGGGGGCCCTAAAAAGGCGAATATTGACGTATGGTCAAAAGACGTCCCAAAACGTCAGTTATATGACGTCTTGGGGTGAGACCGGGTTGCTCTGGCAACTTACCCCATAGTGTGGCAACATGCTCCATTATCACAAAGCGCCAACACGTCTGAACTATAAAGTGCTTTTCCGCATAGAGGTGGATTATTTAAAACACGGTTGTAACAAAAGCCTTAACCTTGCTAATTCATTGGAATGGAAACATACGATAAGATATCGCACCGAGAATCGCTCAACACAATGGTGAAATTCTTTTTTCCCCTAAGCAATAATGGTGAAAATGTTTAATAGACGTTTGGAAGCTAATACTTGCATAGATATAACATAAACCTATAGCCTGAGAAATATTCACTATGCAATATAGTGTTACAATATACCTGGTCTGGTCTCACAGGACATTTAATTAAGGCAGTTATCACCTAGAAATCACCACGTTCACATTTAATCCAACTTCCTCTCTTGGATGACAGCATAGGCACAGTCACAGGCCGCTCTGAATAGATAATTAAGTCTTGATCTTAAAATATAAATGTACAGATGGGGCTTATGACAAAAATGGAAATTTTTCACCTTTAACCATCATTAGTTTGACAGTGACGCAGTTTCCCCTCAGTGCGAGAATACAGTGGGCCGAGTTCAGTCAGGTGAGAGGTGACAGGGCCGTATGGTGGATCTCCTGCCACTGACAGGCTGTCATTTGGAGATGTGTGCCATGTGGCTGTCTCTCAGCCTGTCTTTGAGCTGAAGGATGACCCCTCCTGCTCACTGGGGCTTCACTGGCCATGCCATTCTTGTCTCTCAGCTTACACGTCTGACAGGAGACATGACGTCCGAGACACATCGACTCCATCTTCAGGTAGGCCTGTCCTGCGTTATTCTCTGATAGTTCAGACAGGGAGAGAAAATGAGAGAAAGTGTATGTGTGTCTCATTCTCCCTGTAAGAAGCCTATAAAAGAGGTTATTGTTCTTAGAAATCCACATATTTTATGTCTTTCAAACCAGTCTGAGAAATGGCTCAAGGTTGAGTGTTTTGATTGAGGTGAAAGGCGTACTTATTACGATCTGGAGGATATTTTCAGCAAAAATCCATCATCTGTGACTTAAATGCATTTTTGCAATTAACTGTCCTGATGGAGTAATTTAACTTGATTTGTTGCTGTCGGGACAGCACAAAATTTGTATCAATACTCAAAAAACAAACAAATGAATCACAAACATAATTTGTTCACAAACAGTTTAGTAAACCCTAAAAACAACATCCAAGGTCATGCATGGATTTGTTTTTAATCATAATTATATGTCATGTACACTCTTAGAACAAAGGTTAAAGGGGTTATATACAGTAGATTCAGTTGATTCAATTTTAAAGAACTCTTAATGCCAAAAAAGCTATTTAATGGTTTATTTCAGTTTTTCTAGTCATAAAGTATGTTTAATTCATCAAATTTAATCAAAAATGAATTAAAACATAATTTTATTAAAGCTAAATCGCTAAAATGACCCTATGATGGGAACACCTAAGCAGTTCTATAAGAGCCTGATAGAACCATATAAGGTTATAGAGAAGTGGTTCTCAAACATTTTACCTGGATAAATAAAGGTTAAAAAAAAAAATATATATATAGAACATTTTCTTCTAAGAGTGGTATACAAGTATTTAACTCGGCATACTTTTCAGTTGTAATCGAAATTATTTCAACAGCACAATTACCATTTCAACAGCACAACTCAACAAATGATTTCAAGTGGTTTCCCCAAATTCAACTGAAAATGCAACTTAATGACTTCTGCAGTCTCAAAATTATTCAACCCCCTGAAGAGAATCCCTCACAACAGCACAAATCTGCAAAATAGGTATTGTCTTAAACACACCTGATGCAACTAATCAAGGGCTTCATTAGTTGCACGAGGTGTGCTTTTGCGAAAACACATTAAATATTTGAACTGGCTAGGTTTGTTGAGTGCCACGTTTGACTGCATGTTAGAAATAGAATAGAAATAGAATATAAAGTTAACAGAATGGTCCAAAAAGTTAAGAGAAGATATCACCACCACCCTTCGCAAACAAGGAACAGTACATAAAAAGATAGCTAAGGCACTAAATGCTCCTAGACACCGTTGTATGAAATAAAACTTTAACTTTCCGGCCCTATTGTCTGGAGGAAGAAGAATGAAACATATGCTGAAAAGAACCCTCTGCCTAGTTAAGCATGGTGGAGGCAGCGTGTGGAAGACAAGATGGATTCATTTAAGGAAATACTAGGAGAAAACACCATGCCGTCAGTGAGGAAACTGAAGCTTGGGAGTCATTGGACATTCCAACAGCACAATGATCCCAAGCATAGCCCATCTCACATTCCACCAAGGCTTGGTTAAAGCAGTCCTGGAAGATTCTACAGTGGCCATCAAAGTCATCTGAATTGAACCTGATAGAAAATCTGGTGGGATTTGAGGAAGGCATTTGCAGTACCCAAATCTAAAGAATATTACTGAACTGGACATTGCTCATGAGGAATGGGCTAAGATTCCTCAGAAAAGCTGCAATAAGCTAGTGTCTGGTTATACATATAGGGGATTATCACGCTTCCGGGTTTCGTGGGCGGGATTTGTCAACTTTGTGCATGTCCACTTCTGACGCAGTTCAACAATGGTTGAGACGAAGGCAATATACCGTATGTCACTGCTCTGTTCCACTTTGCAAATCTAACCAACAACGCCAACCCTGTGTAGGTTTTCATGGATTCCCGAACTGAATTTAAACTTTAAAATAAAACAAGGTAGCACGTTTGTTTGCAGCCGAAACTTTAGTGAATCAGACTAATTTACCTGGGATGCCGTATAAATAAACTTAGTGCAGTCCGTCATCAGTTCGCCAGCGAGATCAACGGAAGTGGCAGTGCACAAAGATCACTGAATCCGGAAGTCCTACGTATCAGCATGATAATCCCCTATTGTTTGCTGTAGGTCATAACAGCAAAAGGGTGTTCTACTAAGTACTAAATAAGCTTGCCATTTAGGTGTTGAATAATTTTAAGTCTGCAGAAGTCATTAAAAGTAACATTTTCAGTTGAATTTGGAGAAAAGTCTCAAAATTTTGCCAATAAACCTGATTTGAAATGGGAGTTAAAAAAAACTTTCAATTACAACTGTATTTGGGTATTGGATTGGTCAATAGAACATAATAATAAAAGACTGGAAAGATTCATGTGACATTCCTTTCACCACATTCTGTATCCTCAAATGAATACCCATCTCAAACTCAATACCCATCCAGTTATTGAGAACTTCCTGAGAGCATTCTGACCTGCTGCATCACAGTCTGGTATGACAGCTGCACATCCTGAGACCGGAAAGCCCTTCAGCGGGTAGTCAAAACTGCCCAGCGCGTCACTGGACTCGGCCACTTGCCATCGAAGACCTCAACAACCGTCGCTGCCGGCAAAGAGCTCTCCAGATCATCAGGGATTCCATCCACCGCAGCTACAGTCTGTTTTCTTCCCTGCCATCTGGAAGCCACATAGACACATACAAACACGGATCGCGAGGCTAAAGAACATTTTCTTCCCTTGTGGTGTTGCCTAAGCTAAACTCTGATCTCTCTTTCATTGTCATCTGACTTGCTCTAACAAATCCTCTATACAAACCCATTACAAAACTGATGAAAACTGATGATTTATTTCACTACTATTGCAAAACTAAATATACCAATGATACTCACACAGGCACACATTTTTATATATATATATTGCATAGATACATTTTTAACTCTAACTCCTGGTTCATTGGGTTTCTATATACCCTAGGGTTCTTGACTTGATTTCAAAGAACACTTCATGCCAAAAAGGTTCTATATGGAGAAATGTTTCTTAAATGATTACATAATACTTTCATGTTCAAAGTTTAATTCATAAAATGTAATTAAAACAAAATGATTTTTCAATTACATTTTTAACCCTACAGTTGGGTTTGTCCATATTTGACCCAAGTTTGGGTTGAAACAAACCAGCATTTTTTAAGTGTTGCGCAAAAAAGTTTTTTGTTGCAAAAAATTGTTGCTAAATGCTTCTGAAATGGAATAAATCATTTTAGAGACAAAAGTGGATCTGTTTTGCTTTGCATGGCCCTAGAGCAACAGCAATGGAAAAAAAACAGAGGAAGTATTCTTCATTAGATAATCTGTCTCTGAAATGAAGTGCTTTTTAAAGACTATATTCAATGATGAAGACACAAAAGCAAATTAAGAATAAACAGGAAAAGAAGATCATATACAGGAAATTTCAGTTTATAAGCTAGCCAACAAACTAGAATTAGTATAAAGTGCAATGTAATAGAATTCATTTCTACACTATATTAGCCTAAAAACATATGAAGTACTATATACATGAAGCACATGGTAAATGAAACATTAATGTGACAAATTATTAATCATCATGAACAAAATTAATGCAGAGTGAGATAGTCAAACAGGGCGTCTTTTTTTTTTAAAGATGTAAGCACATTGTCCTCCCCTGCTGCAATATCAGAGTGTAGCTGGACATATTTGCATGCTCAGCGCTGTGTGTCTGCAGTAATTCATCATTGGTCTCTGAGGTATTGAAAGCATCAGCATCCGTCAGCAAGCTTATGTCAATGGCTTTGTTTTTAAAAGAACAAAAGAATTATTTCTCATCAGTACACCACTTATTTTTAAATAGCTTTTGTTATGTGTCTCCAAAAATATCAACCGCAGTAGAGAAAAAAAAGCCACACCTAATAGCCTGCAAGATCACGATATTGACAAAATAATTAGAAAAATAATCAATGGCTAAACTGCGAAACCATTTAATGAGATTGTAGCCTATGTCCAGTGCAGCAAAAAAATTGGTAAAAAAATATCTGCTCTAAACTCTAATACAAGAATAGAAATAAATACACTGATGCCAATGTCCAATACCATGAGTTACTGAATTATATAAACTGGTCACTAATAATGTATAGGCTTCAAGACCACAGGACATATGCTCTTTAACCCTAATCAAAGAGTTATAAATGTAAACATACTGGCATACACTATTCTAATATAAAGTGTTGTACACTTGAGACTCGGACTCGGTCTCGAGGCCATATTTTGGTCGGAATCATTTCACGCAACTGAATCTATTGACTAACTTCAACTTTTGCTTTTTACAGTGACCAGGAGGGGACATGATCAGTTAATTTAGCTTTGTTGTGGTATTAACTTGTGGGATCGTGTGTTTGGGTGGATGGGACAAAATAAAAACAACCTGATTCTAAAAAATAAAATTGTGATATTAGCAATTTTTTTAAATGATTTTGTTACAGTAGTAAGCCTACATCATATTCATATTTCCATCAAAGATTTGTGCAATAAAGTAGCTATTACGATTGTATGACCTTATTGAAAACTATGTACACTTCAAGGTCAACTTCCTGTTTAGTGCCTGCACCGCCCACCTACATGATGTCACATTAATGATGGCATCCAATCTTTTTGAAGAAAAAAAAATAGCCTATCACCATAGACAGTATAAGAAGTGGACAGAGCCATCTCATTGGAACTCCACTGAGACAAGTGAAGCCCATTTTTAGCGATTTTTTTAGCACTTCCGTTCCTGACGCGCAGACTGAAACCGACTCAAACAGAGCTTGACGACGCAGATGTGACGTGAGCAACCCTGTCTAGTCTTCTAGTGGCTGAGACATGCGAAATCTGAATCATTCCCTTCCGAAACTATGATGCAATTGTGCTAACGTTAGCCTACTTTTACAAAAAGAAAAGTAGGCTAAAGTTTCTTGAGAAATAAAGGACAAATGGGGTCTTCAAACGCCTCAGATGTAAAGTTATTCGCTGAAAATGAATGAGAGTCAATGGAAATGCTAACGCAAGTGAAGTTCTGCTACCAAAAAAAAAAAAAAAGTTTTTTTTTTCAAGGCTTCAACTTCCGGTCGATGGATTACCCCCTTTCCTTTCCCCCATTAGGCGAGAAAATAAACTCTGTAAATAAACTCTGTAGTTACACGGTTCCATTTTACCTTATGTCTCATTTACCCCTGACTAACTTTCTGTACAATCTAACCCTGTGTTTTGTAAACGAGTCATGCCAATGTCGTGGCCATTAACGTGGCCTTATGTAAATATAGTAATGCCATAAATATAATACACCCTGTACTATCACTGAAAATGTAAAAATTCATATCACATACAATTGTATCCCAAAAGTCCGGTTTTGTAGATAAGAGTTAAAAAAAGAAAGAAAAAAAAACTTTTTACCCAAGTGTCCCCATGCATAAGTGCTTTCCCTCTGCTGTCCCTCTCTAAACACCCCCCTATACTCCAGATCAGATCGCATTGCTCAAGATGTGTTTATTTCTGCTGCGCTGTCTTGTTTGCGACGTGGCTCCATCAGTATAAAGTCATGTCTCGCATTTGCAACGAGCTCGTCCGTCAGAGAGAATGACACGCGTGCCACTTTACTGCGCGACTGACGGCGGGATGCGCACCAGTGTCACATCCCTGTATGTGTAGCCCGGAGCGGAGTGTGGGGGTCCCGTCCATCAGGAAAGGGGGGATGACGACGACGACGGGGATGTGATGAGTGAGTGAGTGAATGAGTGACTGGAGACGAGGCTTTTGCCTCTCCTCATTCTCACGATCTCCAGCTGCCACATCAAACGCCTCCTTCAGCCCACGTCCGGCTCTTTATCCCATCAATTAGATTTAATCGCAGGGATGGGTCACATAAACCTCACATGCGGGTAATCTCGGGCACTGCTGACTAAAAGTACAAAAGATCAAAAGAGCCTTCATGATCTGTAAAAGAGTAAATGGGATCACACACCTTTCCATACTTGGTAGTCAGTTCTGTGCATAAAACAAATACATTGTTAGTGAACTAGGCAGTATAGTAGCCTTAAAACAAAGGAGCTTACTGTGGTAGTTCCATAACACAAGTACTCTGATACCACAGTGGTATATGATTTGCATATTCATATTAATTGGTATTATATGGAATACCATGGTATCATCATGGTAATGCAAAAAATTATGTAATTTATACAATACATTCCATGGTTCTGTATGATTGTACCAATATTCAGTTGTATTTACATGGTCAAAAGGCTTCAAAGCATAGCATATTTGCTTTGAATTAATATGCTAATACTACCCATAGTATTATATGGGTAGTATTAGTATTATAATACTACCCATATAATACTATATGGGTAGTATTATATGTATTATAGTACATATAATACTACCCATATGTTTTGGGATAGTATTACCCCAAAACATGGTAATACCATTGTACTGCAATGACTGCGTACTCATATAAAGTGATATTTACATGGTACTCCGATCATGGTAATGTGCAACAAACATTTCATTACCATAATACAGTGTATAAACAAACAAAAATCTGCTTTATAAAGTAAGGAACTCACACCACCTGGTGGACAATTCCTATAAAAAATGGATGGCACATTTTTTAAATTATCCACAAGTATTCAACAACAAAAACAAGATCTTTACTCTGGTCTAGTACAACTGATGTGCTTTATTTGGCAGTTTACAGCATGTGCGGTGATTCGATTGTGTGGTCCATCTGAGACTGAGCTGCGGTATAAGCCTTTTTTTTTTTTGCAGCTTTTCAGTTGAGAACAAGACTTTGGCTCTTTAAAATAGTTACTTGTGGGAAGAGAAATGTATTTTTTTTTTTGAACATAGCATTTACATAGAAGTAACACAAAGAACATAGTCATTACAAATTGTGACTCCAAAAAAGGAACAACCGACATTACTAGCATGTTAATACACATTTTAAACATTACATTCTCATCCTTCAGGCCATAATATGCCCATCATAATATGCCTGTCAAAGACATACAAGTCCAAATCTGGTGAATATAACTACAACAATAATAGTCCAGATGAGTATTGTGTCCAAACACACTCAACATGTAACATTGATACTGGCCTATTAGTTGTTAGATGCCAGATTTTAACACTGAAAAATCACCATCTTCTCATATCTCACATTATATACTGTTCCTCTTCATTCCGAGAGTCTATAGCAATAGACTTGGCAGGATACGCAGTGCTGAACTATCGCATGATCCTTGGTGCCGATCTGTCGTTGCAGGTCGCTTTTCTGAGACGCACCCCTCTACGGATGGTCTTCAACATATCTTCTCCCCCTTTCTCATGTCCTTGATCCTGCTGGTGGCCCTCGCTGGCCTGAGGGTCCGTGGGGAACGGGAACTGGCCCTCACCGAGAGCGTGAGCATTAGCGACCAGCTCTCCAATCTTCTCCACCAGACTGTGGCGATTGGCGGCAAGCATCTGCTCTTCTTCTGAACTGAAGCCCACAGCTCCATGTTGCTGGGCATAGACATTCCCACCGCCAGCTCTTCCCCACGATGGCAGACTCATCCGCTTGGGAGAGGCTTTGTACTCTAAAATTTCCAACGTTTCATCATTGTACAGACTTTCCTCACTTCCATTGCGCTCAGGAGGAGGGCTCGGGAACCCAGGTGAGTCTGGGACAGTAGGAGTCTTTACGGGGACGATGGGTGGTCGGATAGGGATCGGACCCACACTGGACGGGGTACGTCTCACGTTTGTTTTAGACGAAGGGGTTCTACGAATGGTGGCCGTTCCTGAGGCTATGACACCACTTCCCTTCCCGTTGGTTGTTGAGGTTCCCTGGGTACCCATTGCTCCGTGCAGTCCTGCAGTGCTGGCGGGCCTCTTGGTCTGGATCATACGTCGGTAGTTCTGAGCCAGGTTGCTATGGCGAGGGACGGTGGAGGACTTGTCGAAGTCTGTCTGTGAGTCGTTATCACCATCGCCGTTCATGGAATAACAATCATATTCAGATCCTGCAAAGAGAAACGGAAGAAAAGATTCTCTTAGCCTAAACAAACAACAGTCAAACTCTGACTTTGTGTTTTTGTTCTGTTAGCAAAAAGGTTTATAATCAAATAAAGTTGATTAAATTGATAAAACTATGGCTCTGGTAGTATTAGTATAGCCTGACTTCGTCATACTCATATTCTTGTCGGAATATGAGTCTGAAACTGCTCCGTAGGGCTTTGATTATGAGGCGTGTCTTAACCGAACCAGAAAAACAAACAAACTCTGCACTCAATTGGATAGACCTACAACCAATCAGAGCAATGCAGTCAGTCAACAACTTTGCATACAGTTGTCAACTACAGAACTTACTTATTTTAGAAGTAAAATAGCGAGTGTTGCTTCTTTTACTTGGTCCTCCATGAGTGCGACCAAAGGAGAAACCACAACGACCACAGGCTTTTCATTACGTCCCATCTTCTTAGCGACCATCGGAGCCAGCTGATATGGTACTTTTCCCGAATCATGTAGGAAGGACGGCTGTCTGATCGACAAATGCCTTGATTGCAGTTTTCTGTTTGTCTATTAATTTGAATGTGATGTCGATTTATTTTACAACAGACGCGACAGATAACGTGATGCGCTCTTTGATAACGTGATGATAACGTCCCTGCAGATCACCTGTCCATCATCGTATAAAGCCCGCCCTGGCAATTTGATTGGTGCGAACATTTTTTGCCTGATCATAATTACTCCTCAACGAATCGAATCCAGACCGAACTTCCCGACCAAAAAATGTTGCGGGCTGGCATCCAGGCTAGTATTAGTATAATCTTAGGTAGTATTTCAAGGCATCATAAGCACACTTCCGACTCAAAGACTGTTCCAGAAGATAAGCTACATTTTAAGGAAGCACTTCATGCAGTCATCCCATAATGCATAAAGATAAACTCGATTTGACGTGTCTTGACTATATTCTATTTCTATTTATTCTTTTTATATTTCATGTGCCAGTGGATAGTGGCATGTGCCACTAACATTATCGCAGAACACTGACACGGTGTCATGGAAAATATCGCCGTATGTTGTGACACCTCCAGTAGTGACTGACAGATGACAAATAAATAGCCTATTTTAGTGATATTTTTAAATAAATGTCGGTTAAATGTTTTCAAGTCGGTATTTTTTTTTTCAAACATGTCGTCAGTTTGTGGCACATCAGTATTACGTATTTTTTTCATTAGTATGACTAAATGTTATATGTAATGCCAATGTTGTTGATTACGCGAACTGCCCATTGCCCAAGTCACTACAAATACTGCATTAACATTAGTAAATTAATAATTAGTAAATTATCTACTGATATTGAGCTGATAATTTATATTTAGTAATCAGTATCATCAGTAAATAAAATGATTGCATCCTCCCATCACACCCTGGTATTAATTATTTTTAAAAGAAAAACAAACTTCGGTAGAATGTCAGTAACCAAACAGTTAATGGAGCCTATTGACTTCCATTGTAGAAAAAAAATACTTATGGAAGTCGATGTGGTACATCAACTGTCTGGTTACCGACATATTTCAAAATATCTTCTTTTGTGTTCAGCAGAAGAAAGAAACAACTTGAGGGTGAGTAAATTATGACAGAATTTTCAGATTTAAGTGAACTATTCCTATAAGTGCAATTTTAAGTATATTTCTGAAAAGTTCATAAAATACATTTCTGAGAAAAGCACATAAAAACTAGAATTTATTATTTTTAGTTTTAAAAAAAGAGTATACTAATAGCGGAATTTAAAAAACTTATTTTTAGTATGGGGACCCCCAACTATACGGTAGTTTATTTATATAAACTTACAGTTCATTCAAAACTGAAAACTATCAATGGAAATAGACACGTCTATGTAAAACTGTTTATTTTTTTTCTACATTATACTATTTCTATGCTTTTTTGTTTATTATTCATCTGTTGAATCTACATTCGCATCCAGTGAGCAATCAAAATTGGTCACTTTTGTTATTGTTTTACCAGATAGTTTGTTATCTATAGTTTTCAAAATGTTGTCAATATTTGTGTGTGAATACACACTATTCACTGAATGGAATGGACATGTGTTTTAAAGGCTGTACCAACTGTACTTTGTTTTGTGTTTATGCTCGTCTGTGTGTATTACCCTGTGAAGGGATAGTGTCCTCTGAACATGATGGTGTGGTGTTCTGTGTGCTGTATCCACTGGAGTACTGCAGAGAGTCACAGCTGCTCTTCTGCTGCTGATCTACACTAAGCCCACGAGTCAGAACCATAGCCAGCTCACTAGCGGCAGATGACATCGGCTTAGCATGCTATGGGAAGAAGAACAGGAGAGAAAAATGCCATTTATGTATATATAAGTTTGGAAACATTGTGAATTTTAATGTATTTGATAAACCTCTCTTATGTTCTTTTAAGCCTGCATTTATTTGATCAAAAATACAGAAAAAAACTGTAAAATTGTGAAATATTATTACAATTTAAAATAATGGTTTTCTATTTGAATATAATTTAAAATATAATTTATTTCTGTGATGCAAAGCTAAATTTTCAGCATCATTACTGCAGTCTTCAGTGTCACATGATCCTTCAGAACTCACTCTTATAAGCTGATTTATTATCAATGTTAAAAACAATTGTGCTGCTTAATATTTTTTGGGAACCTGTGATACTTTTTTTTCAGGATCCATTGATGAATAAAAGGTAAAAAAAAAAGAAAAAAAAAAAGCAGCATTTATTCAAAATAGCACTTTTTATTTAATTTATTTTATTTTTTATGTGTTAAATGGATAAAAAGTAATAGCAAAGATTTTTATTGCTATAAAATTACTATTTTGAATAATAGTAATTTTCTAGCAATATAAATCTTTGCTAAAAAACATTGACCCCAAACTTTTGAACGGTAGTCTGTTGTTAAAAAAGATTTCAATTTTAAATAAATTATTTTTAAAAACTTTTTATTTATCAAAGAATCCTAAAATAAGTATCACAGATTAAAAAAAAAAATTTAAGCACCTAGCTGTTTATTGATAATAAATCAGCATACAGTATTAGAATGATTTCTGAAGGATCATGTGACAATGAAGACTGGAGTAATAACTAATGAAAATTCAGCTTTGCATCACAGACATAGATATTATATTTGAAAGTTTAGAAAACCATTATTTTAAATTGTAATATTTCACAATATTACTGTTGTATTTTATCAAATAAATAAATAAATATCAAATATATCAAATAAATCCAGAGACTTCCATAAAAAAAATCGTAATGTTTCCAAACTTTTGACCAGTACTGTATACATGTATATTCATTAATGTTTTCATTTTTATATATAAAAAAAAATAGATTCTCAGGACCTTGACATCTTTAGAATTCATCCTAGATAGCCTATTCGGATCCTCAGGGTGAATGACTCCATTTCTTGCCAGTCCACTAGAGGGCTCTGCAGCCTCAATTCTGCGCTGTTGGTTTACAGCCGTCTGCTCATAGTGACCTGCCTTTGACCAGTCCTGCTGCAAGAGGAAACTGTTTTCAGGGTCATGGTAATATAGCCAGAATGGGACAGGACCTGTGCATTGGGTCTGCAATTTCAATGGACTCATTGTAGATTTTCATTTTAATCAACAGAAATAAACAGCAAGCCTGAGCCAGATGTTGGTTAATAAAGAAAAGCTTATGACAAAGAAATTAAATGGGATTAGATCAAAAGTAAACAAATTAAAAACTAATAATGTTTTGCAAAGAATAACAGAACAGAAAGCAAACAATGGCTGACCGAATGGTCAAAAAGAAAAACAAACCTTCCAGTAAGGAACCTTTGATGTGGGTGAAGGGGAGTTTGATCCAGGGGATTGATTATAGGTAGGGGACGCAGGAAGTATGTAAGAGTGAGGCCTGATGGAGTCATTAAAACAGTGAGCAGGGCGAAAGGTAGCAAAGGATGAGCCGAACTGTGGAAACGGAATGACAGGATGACCCAATCAAATATGGAGAACAACACCACAGTAAATACCCCACAGCAAATAACAGCATAATAATATACAAAATGATTCTAATTGCTAGCTTAAAGGAGTAGTTCACTTTTAAAAAAAACTTTTGCTGATAGTTTACTCACTCCCATGTCATCCAAGATGTCCATGTCTATCTTTCTTCAGTCCAAAAGAAATTAAGGTTTTTGATGAAAACATTCCAGTATTCTTCTCAATATAATGCACTTTACTGGGCACCAAACTGTTCAAGTGTAAGTTTCAGTGCAAACTGCAAACTGTTCAAAGGGCTTTAAACGATTCCAGACGATGAATAAGGGTCTTATCAAGCGAAACGATTGGCCATTTTTTAAAAAAATAACAAAGTTTAAGTTTTATAAGCTCAAATGCTCGACTTTCTCTGTTCTGTGATGCACGTTCGTGACTCTCCTGTTCGAACTTCGAATCTTTTTCTGAATCAATTCGTTCATTTTGATCGTTGAACGAACCAAATGACTCAAAAAAATGATTAATTTTCATGAAAGAGTTCGAACAGGGGAGTCACGAATGTGCATCACAGAACAGAACAAGGCGAGCATTTGAGATGCTCGCCATATAGAACTTAAACTTTGTTATTTATTTTTTAAATGACTGAAACTGTCAAAAAAAGTTTATTATTATTTTTTTTTTAATAATTTTTTAGTTTGTACTGAAACTGTCTTTTGGACCTTGAACCGTTTGGAGCCCAGTAAAGTGCATTATATGGAGAAAAATCCTGGAATGTTTTCATCAAAAACCTTAATTTCTTTTCAATAGAAGAAAGAATGACGTGGATATCTTGGATGACATTGGGGTGAGTAAATTATCAGCAAAAGTTAAAGTGAACTATTCCTTTAACCCTTTAATGCATAAAATATATATGACAAACAGAATCAAGGAATTGCTCTGAATGCTGTTTAACAGGAGGGGGATAATGTTACATTAGGAATTTTATAGTCCTCATATATGGGCATTGTGCTAAATCAAAGAGACATAAAAGACAATAAGGCAAATAATGACAACAGAATTCTGTCAACTTATATTAACAAAAAGCAAAAAAAAAAAAAAAAAAAAAAAAAAAAAAAAAAAAGCAAAAAAAAAAGAAGTTTGAGGTGACGGCCAAAGAGTTTAAGTAATTAAACCATATATTTATTAAAATTCCGGACATAAAATAATACTTACTATTGTGGGAGAGCCGCACTCACTGACAGACTGACAGGTTTCTGAAGCCTCTGAGGATGCAGAACTAGAGGACTTCTGTTTGCCAGAGATAGATAACGATAGGTCAGTGAAATTGATGTGGAAATTAAACAGCATTAAATATAACAGATGAAAAAAAAAAAACATCGCATGAACTGGTAAAGACCTGGCTAGTGATGTCAGATGGCATGGGGGAGGGAGGTTTGGAGTGCACATTCGCATCTTGAGAGACAAATCCAGAATCATGAGAGGAGACGCTGCTCAGGCGATGGGCGCCACCTGGTGGAAGATGCACCAAACTGAGAGGAACACAGAGAATCATTAGTGTTATTCCCCAAACTAGAAATACGAATCTCTAAATGCAACTGCGAAATTGTTGAGACATTAACACTTTTATTGGCATCTATGTTTACATAAAAATCTTTGATTTGATTAAACCTTTTCATTCCCCAACAGTAACAAAAATGGTTCTTTTAAAAGTTCACTGAAAAGTTCTTTGGGGAAACAAAAAATGGTTCTTCTATGGCATCACTATGAAAACTCCCTTTTGGAATCTTTAATTTTAAGAGTGAGTGGCTTAATTACATCATTATTGAACAGTAGCCGACATGAATGAATTACATTTTGCACAGATGGGAAATCTTATTGGCGATAAAACGATAAAACAAGCACCTGCAAAGGCTGCTCTTCCTGGATCCAACACTGCTGGGAGAAGAAGGTGGGGTCTGGTAAGACCAGTTGTAGTCAGACCCCTTAAGATCCAAAATCACCTAGTGGAAGTCAAATTACAGTAATATTATCAAATTATCAAATTTCCTTATTATTATTATTGTTATTTCTTGCTGTATGTGTGTGTGTATGTGGTAAATGATTTTCATATGCATGTTTCAGCACCTGTTCACTGGCCTCTGGTAGTTTATGTGGGTCAGTGGTCAACACAGTGAGGTCATCAATAATGGCCTGAAGGTGAGTCGCCTCTCCCAGCATGGCAATTTCACTGATCTGAGGAAAGAGGTTGATGTTTATTAATTTGATTAATTAGATATTTAATTCATTAAATAAAATTTTGCCATTTAATTTGAAATTGCAGCAAGCTCTTTTACTCAAATACGATATACGATCAAATACGAAATAGATATAAAGAGATAGATAGATAGATAAATAGATATATAGATAGATTCCATTTTAAATCCTCTGAAACAAATATATACAATATATTAGACACACACACAAAGTAGAAATGATCTTGCTAGACCTCTAAAAGTAAAACTCATCTTTAATTGCCAAAATGACAATTTAAAGTTTTTTCCTGTGAAAACTGAAAATAGCTTGAATGCATTAAAATAGATTGAATGCACACCCTTGCTTCATTTAGCGTACGCGGATACATCATGAATATGCAAATGAGCCCCGAATCCACTCTTCTACAAGTCAATGTATCAGAATCAGCTAATAGCTCATCATCAAACAGCTAATAATGTGTTGCTAATGTTACACAAACGACAAACCATGTTCCCGTTCGCCATCTCAGTCATACGGCTGCCTTCTAAAAATCAGGATCCATAAAAACGCTTTGAACAACTTGGAACGTCATTGGAGAAAGACATATAGTTCATCAAAATATCGTAATAGACATCAAATTCACCCGCTATATTGCTAAATGTAGTGTACACAACTTTTCATATCAAAAGAAAAATATACCAGGATCATCTGGCTTCTCTTGAGACTCCCCTGCTTCGCAAAATATTTAATGATATGCTAATTCCCACCCGCAAGTTTACGTAATTGGTTACAACAAGGTAGTTTGTGACGTAAGAAACACAGGCGGTTTCAAACCGTGTTTTTGAGAATATCTTTTTTTCACTGCAGTTTTAAAGAGAAAATACTCAGCAATGGTGTTGACATCAATTTGCACATGGTTTGTGTTAAAGCATATTAAAAACACTACGTAGAATAGACAATAAACAACATTAAGGCTGCATCCGAAATTGAGTACTATGTGAGTAGGTACTATATTTAAATAAGAACGTACTTCGCGACCGTTAAAAAAGTACGTTCTATATAGTATGAATACGGGTAGAATGTATGATGTCCGGACGTACTACATGCGCCATGTTGTTGTTGCGTGACATGCGCTGTCATAACAGTGCGAAAATTTAAAGAGCCCATTCAAGTGACTGCAACAACTTTGCGCTGTTTTTAGTTCTGCTTTCAGTTTTCATCTGTGTTTTTAGGTCGTCCGAGCCGACAATCAAGAGGAGGCATCGGTCAGCTGCTCGCAGATCACGCCTTTTGAGGAATTTCTCAAATAACATTATTTATCTAATAAATTTTACCTCATAAAACACACACACAACCCCTATGAACAATGACAGATGTTGATTTTTGGCAAGGAAAAAGCCATTTATTAGCTTGTGATATTACCATCGATAAATAAACATGAATGAATCAATAGATATACGCATGTGTATCTGTGTTTACCTCCTAATGTTACAGCCGAGTTTCCGGTTACCGCCATTTTCAAATATAACGACAGCAACTCCTCTCCCATGGCATCATGGGATAGTAAAGTGTCCATCGTATGCGCACTTCAGAATCTCGCCGGAAGAAGTAGGTCATCCGGGTACTTTTCCCCTACGGTTTTTCGAATTCTATGATTTCGGACATACTACTCTGCTCGCATACTGTTTTTCGCATACTATATAGTAAGGAAGTATTCGATTTCGGAGGCAGCTTAAAACTTGACTTGAGTTTAATTCTCACCACTACAGGCTGCAGGAAGCTGATGAAAGAGCAGTAGCGCCCCCTTTCCTCCAGGAGGGCTCGGCGCACCGCCTGCTTCTCAGTCTCCTCCATCAGCAAGTACATGTCACTCACATCCTGCATGGCACTGTCCAGCTGCGGCTGAAGTCCTCCTCGGCCTGAGATGAAGAGAAGGAGAGGAGAGATGAAAGGCAATAAAGACTTGGGTGAATGAGCAATCCATGAATGGAAAATTATACTACCGTTCAAAAGATTGGACTAAGTAAAACATTTTTGGGAAATAAATAAATAAATGAACAAGTATGCTTTAAATTGATCAAAAGTGTCAATAAAGACTTTTAAATTGCTACAAAAAAATGTTTACTCAAAAATATTAAGCAGCACAACTGTTTTCAACATTGATGATAATAAGAAATGTTACTTTACTAAATATATATATATATATACATTACTGTTTTGAATGTATTTTTGATCAAATAAAGTGTGCATAAAATACTTCTTTCAAAGACATTTGAAAAATCTTACTAAACCCAAATTTTTTTTACGGTAGTGAACACCAAGATGCACTGAATGAACTGAAAATGCACATTTGAGCATTTTTAACACATGAAATGTTTGATGCAGATGTCAACACACAGATGTCCCATGGGTCAGCACGATGAAGACAGATTAGGGTGGATAATGTCAACACAGCAACCAAGCATAGTCAGAATTCATGCAAGGAAACCTTCATGACCATATAATGAAAATAAATGACAGAGTTGATGCTCTGAATCTAAACACGCCAAATATTGCATGATTGTACATTGTGATTTACTTTCACAACAAAGATGCCTATTATGTCTGATGGAAAGAATGACAATGAAACAAGCACGCTTTTGCAAACAATGGAATTGTGTGGGGCGTTCGCAAAGGACGCTAAAACATTCTTGTGAAATGCGCACAAAATACCTCGGATGAAATGAAATCGATGTTAGTCATGCAGAACGTGATGAACGATGAAGGAACTGCCTGAATACATACCTGATAGCTCTACAGTTAATAAGCAGAAGCCAAGCCAATCACAGTATGAAAGAGAGAAAAAAAGAGCATTGCCATGAAGAGATTGTAAAGAGAAAGCAAATGCAAGTGTGTGTATTATGATACATCTAATAATACATTTTCCCTTAAAAAATTACTTATTTTGTGCTCCACAGAAGAACATCATACAGGTTTGGAACAACATGAAGATGAGGAAATAAGTACTTTTATATAAGAATATTCACATTTTAGTGGACTACCCCTTTAAAATCGAAGGCATAAAATGAAAGCTAGACGGTGCAATGGTTTACTGGTCATCTGATTCAATAGTGCTACCGTGACCTTTTGACCTGACTCGAACTTCATAATCTGTCTTTGACCTAATTAATCTTGGCATCAGAATTAGTTAGCATGCAAGAGACAGGGCTGAGTGAGAAAAATCCCCAGCACGGCACATATTCACTGATTCTTTTAACATACTGAGCGCAGTAATCCTCTAAAAACAAAGCACGGAGAGAGTGTGAGCGAGAGGGGAAATCATTGCGCTGACAGGGGGGAAAAGGAGACTGACCTTTTCTGGCTTTCTTTTGCAGCTTTATTGTGTCAGATGACTTCTTCTTGATCTCCTGCCTTGAGCGCTTGTACTCTGATGAATAGCAGAAAGGTGTAAATTTAGGACAGAGACATTAGTATTGCAGAAAGTTCAGGTTTAAGACCACTGTGATGAGTCAGTCCCACCTTTGGCGTGGTCTTTATCCAGCAAGGCTGCGGTTTTTTTCCACTCTTCTATCTTGTCTTGGAGTGGGGCGATCATTTTTTCCATTAGAGCACTTTGCACAAAAACAGCAAAAATGATAATATAGTGGTCAACAAATGTTTGCAGTATTATTATAGTAGCAACAATAAAATTAAACTAACAAATTTCTTCAAAAACAGAAATGGAATAATCCCTGAACAAAGGTGGGGTCAAAATCAAAAATAGCAGTCAGAATCTGAAGCAGCTGCTTTAAGTGCTTCAGTGTCTCATCTTCATGCACTGCAGTAGATTTAACAGTTCTTGCTTTCTTGAGTTGTTACTCCACTCTTCCACCAAGGCACATGCAAGTTGGCACACGAGGTTTGGCACTGCGAGGACAGTCAGCTGACCTCTCTGTCTCCCTGTAGCACTGGATTAGGCATCTTAAATTAGGAACACTGTGGTTTATTGGTCTGGCTACATCATCATGCCTCCCTGCATGTTCACACAGGTGATCAGGAATCCTGGGCATCATTCTCCTGCTGTTTTTCAGATCCTGTCTCTTTAGTGTCCTAAGTTATTGTAACTGAGGCCTTAATTGTCAACCGCCTATAAACTACCCTTTGGTGCTCTTTGCGTGTCGGTCAAAAATCACAGAAATTCTTTTTTACTATATTTTAGTTTGATAATGTTTTTTTATTTAATTGTTTGTATTTTTAGGGGATTTTATGGTACTACATTATATTTACACTGTATTTATAATACATTTATTCACTTTTTGAGCATAGACCTAAAAATTAAATTTCCAACTTAAAGGAGAACTCCGGCGAACAATGAACCTAATAAAACATCGGTACCTAGTCAATCGTTCTCTGAGTTTTGTTTTCATGATAATCAATGTAAAGAGTTTTATCTCTAAAAACTGTTTAGCGTATAATGCTAGTAATGGGGGCATTGACTAAGTAAAAAGAAATCGCTAGTTTATACCACTAACAAGGCTCAAAATAGCCCCACACTAACACAGTAACATAATGAGGGTCCCTACATGCAAAACGAAGCATTGAGAACTTTGTAAGTGTACAGACCGTTTAATAAGAAGATACTTTATGAAGACAGTTCACTTCGCATACAGACAGGAGCCATCTTAAAAAATAGCCTCGATAAGTCGATCCCCGAACACCGTTTATACAGTTCAGAAGTTCGCTGAACTTCATACAGTTCAGATCATTCAGCACGACGTTCGTGTTTTGACTTATTGAGACTATTTTTTAAGATTTAAGATTGATTTCTTTTCAAAGATGAGACTTGAAAAAAGTTTTAAAAAGGGAACTTCACAAGTTACATAATTTTACGTTTATTGATGTGAAAAATGTGCAAAAACACTTTTTAAAATTTATATTTGAAATTTAAAAAAAAAACATGTTTTACTCTAAAACTGTGAGAAAATCAAAGCCATAAACCTAAATAAGTTAATATTTAGTAATATTTAGTAAGTTAATAATAAAAAAATTGAGCCATCTCAAAAAATTTGCTTTCAGTAGGATTTTATTTGGCCGCAGTACCAAAAGTTTCCACTAGATGCAATTCGTCTCCTATTAATTTCCAATGCGGTCATTTTTGACCGCGAGGAGCACAAGTGTGACTGTTTTTTACAGGACCATTTAACCTGTTCGAATTATTTTTTACCATTCGGTCGGCACCATTCTGATGAAAATTGTAAACAAAACAAATTTCTCAGTCAAGAATGACTAAAGAGCACCAAGGACTGTTCCACAGGTGCATGTGCGATAATTGTTTATGGTTCATTGAACAAGCATGAAAAACACCCTTTTCAATAAAGATCTGTACAGCTTATTTAAACTGTACAAATATATTGGCTTGACAGCCAATGGCAACTGTATGCGCGTGAACACTCTGACTGACATCTGATTTTGTGTTAGATAATAAGAGTAGTTGTGAACTATTGCGTTAAGGTCAGCATTTGAAATCTTTTGAGCTGTGAGCTAATTTGGTCTCTCTGAAGACAGCACATTAAAGCCTTAGAGCAGGCTGATTGATCTATGGATGTTTGCTGATCTCCGCAGTGGAAAATCAATGCTTGGCACAGACATAAAATCCTGTCTGTGCCGTCTGACTGGCGGGGAGCAAGTCATGAAAGTAGTCACGCCATTGACGGGTCGATCACTCACTTGGTATAGTGGCGCAGTTTGGCCTCGATGCTGCGGTGTCGCATGCACATCCGGGTCAAAGCGGACCCAATATCCCTGGTGGCACCTGACAACAAGACAAACGAAAGTTAAATAAAGAGCTAACATTTGAGTCGTGAATCAATATTTTTGGAAACATCAGACAACTTTGTTTTCCACATTTAGATTTGAATCATGGATATAAAATGGCCACAAGGGGGCAGAGTAATCAGAAGCATAAAAGCAGGTCTATTAGGGAAAGGTATGTGCTTAGTCAGTGAAAAAGAAAGACAATTGCACCATATTCACAAATAGAACACTTCCCAAACTGCATGGCTCTGATCCATCAAGAAGTGCTCACTGGCTTGGTGACCTTGAACACAATTACGTAGCGGTGTTAACTCTCCTCTCCAGCCAAGTGTAATTAAAATGGGGTCTTAAGCTGTAAAACCCAGCCTGCCTAGGCCTTAATACAACCAGCTCATCCAAGATTTCCCCCAATCCTGCCACCAGATCTGATGAAACTGAACTCTGTCGGTACGAGGGCCAGTAGGTTGCACGGGATAGAAAGGCCAAAGTCTCTATTTACAGAGTTCAAAGGGCCAGTGGATATAAGGGAATATCTGATTGACTATGATAACTAGACATGGTACTCGTAAATAAATTAAGGGTTCTCGTATGGATTCCACTTAATGATTCTAGTTTCTTAACTGTGCCTTTTTAAAGTCTTTTTATAGGCAGAATAAATGCGGTAACCTATTTCATTCATTAAAGGACTGAGAAATCAAAATTTCCTTGAGCTTTTGAATTCTAAGAGGTCATCATATTATAAGAATATCCTGTAAGTTTCAGAACTGAAAACGTCCTAGTTAGACCAATAAAAGCTTTTATTGACACCAGGCTCAGCAAACGACTCGTTTTTCAAAGTGGGGAACTATGACGTCAAAGAGGATAAAACACCACCCCTGTAGAAGATGATTGACGCCTACTTCAACACGGCCGGTTTAGCCCCGCCCACCGATTCGCGCGTGATGATAAACCAGATCATAAGCCAGTGTTGAAACTCATTATAATATGCAAAACTGTTATCCACTCACAGCAGTTGGCGTTCACTTCCAACTCTTCAATGTGAGACACCCATAAAAAACGAGCGTTTTTGAGCTAAACTTAAAACAAGGGTAGAAAATAGCCTATTACTTATTCATTTTGATATTTTTGAATGTAAAAGCCAAGTTGATCTATATATAGATGATCAATATACAAAAAAATGTAAAAGCCTGTTCATGACCCCTTTAATAATTACTACAAATTACTGGGCTTGTTTATTTTTACAAAAAAAAAGTTATATTGTTGGAAAATATTGTTATAAAATCCCTTTAGGCTGAAGGAAATGCAAATAAACATTTCAGCTGTGCTGCTATTTTGGATTGCAAAAGAATAGGATGCAGGAGAAAGTTCAACACTCTTACTTCAGTAAAAACACAAATGTGACATTTAACTGAAGTAATTTTTGCTTAGTATGGTTAAATTGGATCATCAGCAAAAAGTGAGATTAAATACATAAAGTATATGTGTTATTTAACAAATATAAAATGTCCTTAAGGGGGCAGAGTAATCAGAAGCATAAAAGCAGGTATAAAATCATTATTGCAGGTTTGTATAATAGTATTAGTTTGTATTTCGCTGTTTTTATTCATTTTGAGGAATACTGAATCTGTTTTTGTGCACATAAGATGAGTAAATGAATGCTAACATTTAGTCTAGAAATACTCATTGCAGCAAACTCTGTCTTCATACTTCAGTGAAAAAGAACTGATTCTTGGTTCACAACCCAAACTGATTGTGAATTTCACAAAGTGTTTTTTGTTTTTATACACCAAATATAAATGTGTGTGTGTGTGCAATAAAAAATAGGAGCAGCCCAGATGAACAGCACTGCCGCACTCTCCATCTCTCCATCCAGGTCCAAAGGGAAAAGGAGGGAACCCGGTAAAGGGATATCCCTCCATTCTTCCACTCTGTATCTGCCTTTCCTGTCTGCTCAAGTTTCCTAAACACCATTATTACAGGAGAGAATGGGAGAGGCCGGCAATAACCTGCCCTCCTACCTCACATGCACAAACACAAACACACACACACACACTCTCAATGAAACACACACACAACTACTGAAACACCAGAACTGAAAAACCAACATTTGAAGATTTTTAAGCTTTTAGATTCACATGATTTTAACCAATGATTTTTTCACATTTGTCCCATTGGGTGGGGCACTGACAGATTCATTGGTGGCCAAACCAGGTGTGAATAAGAAGAAATGAAGGTTAAAGATCAGCCATCTGAATCCTCGATCTGAAGAGCTGTACTCAGGAAATGATATGGCAAAAAAATCCCTGTGTATCGCATTTGGCACAGACCCACAGGTCCATCCCATGGTGTCTGTCTGCTGACAGAAAGTCCTACTGTCAGTACACAGTCCAAGAGCACACACATCTCGCATCCTATTCCCAAAAGTCTTCAGCGAGGCAAATCAAGTTGAACGCTACAGGTGTTGAAACATAACTAGAGCTGTGCTCGAGTTAATTTGTACACACACACACTTCATATGATTTCTAAGCTGTTTTCCTCATGCCATGGGGACCAAAGAAATGGCCCCACAAGGTCAAAAATGACTGGTATTCCTATCCTTGTGGGGATATTTGGTCTCCATAACAGGTACACACACACAGGCAAAGATGTTTTTAAAACGCCTAACTCTAAAACATAACCATCGCAGAAAGCTGCATTTTTAAATAAAATAAAAAAAAAACGTTTAGAATATTTTTTAGCGGACATTGACATGTACCAAGGGCTGAAACCTGAATATAAATGTACTGGTCAAACCAGCACACACACACACACACACATTTGCATGGCTCAATGCAAAGTTCACAGCTGCACTTTAGCTCAAAAACGAAGGCTTTTTATCTCAAAAACAGACCTTCTCAACGTCACTGCTACAGTCAAGATGATATGCTACACAAACACACACATTCACACACCTGCCAGCATCCCCTTCCCTTCCCTTGAGGGATCAGCTGACAGCTCCATCCTGAAAGCGTTCAGAGACTTCCTGTATCCAGGAGTCCCCTGGCCTCCCACCCTGACCGGACACACAGAACTCCCACAACCTTCCTTCTGATCACGTGACCAGGCTTCAGATGCTCCATTCAGTCAGACTCTCACTGCCTCAAACACCTGCCCATGACTGGGAAGCTATTTAGCAGATCTGTGGACCCTTGAGGAACTACTCATGTGATCAATGGCTATTTAAAGGGATAGTTCCCCCAAATATGAACATTTTATCATGATCTACTCACCCTCATGTCGTTTCAAACCTGTATGGCTTGCTTTTTCAGAGGGATACAGAAAAGGTCATTTCAAAAAACTGTTTTTGTCGATACAATGAAAGTCAGTGCTGTTCAAAGCAACATGTCTGACTTTCATTGGATAGCCAAAAACACTTTTCATTTTTCAAAATATCTTGTTTTGTGTTCTGCAGAAGAAAGCCATAAACTGAAAAAAAATTGCTAGTCAATTTCACAAACAATTACAGACATTGAAATAAATGTGAAATTTTGATATAGAAAATATGTTTTTTTAATGAAATGTTCTCCAATATTTGATTTATTTGAAAATTATTTTTTACTGTGCACAGGGGTGGAACGACATGAGGGTGAGTAAATGCTTACACAATTCTCACTTTTGACCTTGCTGGTTCACTGGTGACCTCAACTGACCTCAACATTTTATAGAAGTGTAAATTATTGCACAACTACAAGTGTGAATTTTTGTTTTAAAGAATAACTTGCATAGATTAATTGTTCACGATAACATGAAGAATGTGCATCTCTCTCTCTCTCTGTGTGTGTGTGTGTGTGTGTGTGAATGGATACGTGTGCAGGTGCAGAAGTGGTTGGCAGATACTCTTAACAGAGCCTGTGAATGGTTGGCATTGCAACAGCCATCATTAGCGAGTCAAACAAGATGATTCATGGTCTCCTCTCTCTTAACAAGTCACTGTGAATGCTCTCCTTTGTGCACATATATATTATACATGTACATACATATATATATATATATATATACTGGTCAAAATGTTTAAATACTCTTACTTGTTACAACCAAAATCATTGGATTGTATCAAATTATAGTAATGGTTTAAATTTTGACAGACTGATCTCATGAAATGGCGTATGTATGACACGCCAATTCGTGTTTCCATTTTATCAAAACGCATAATCGCTTTTCAGCGTGTTTATCAACGCCGTTGACTATGACCTACCCCAACCCTGTCCCAAAACCTACCCGTCACTGGGGTTAATAACATTTATGAGTCTTAGGAAAAAGGAAAAAAATCCTAGGAAAAAAATAACGCTCCCCAGATGTAGATCTATATTTTCCTTCGTTTCGCTCGGACATTTAACGGCATGTACATAACGCGGAATCACTCGGACATTTAACGGCGTAGGTTTGTTTCGCCGTGGGACATACACGCGGATAGCTCAAAATGTGTATAGATAACATGCCACTTGACTTGAAAGTGGCATGTATGTTTACGCAAAGTCATGATGCCATGATGATTTTGATGTAAAATTAATACATCAAATATTCAACAAATACAAATATTCTTACAAAAATATTTATTATTTAAAGGAACACATTGACTTTTTGTGCCTTTAGCTTATTCACCATATCCCCCAGAGTTAGATAAGTCCATACATACCCTTTTCCATCTCCGTGCGTGCTGTAACTCTGTCTGACGCACCCACCGCTAGCCTAGCTTAGCACAAAGACTGGTTGTAAATGGATACAGCTAGCATACTAATCCCAATAACAGACAAAGTTACGCAAACATTTTCCTATTTACATGTTTTGTATGATTTGTGTATCCCAATATCGTGTAAATATTGGGAACTATATTCTCAGAAGGCGAAGCACTGCTACTTGGGAGGAGTGATTACTACTGCAGCACCTGAGACGCACTGTGGTGAGGAGCAGGAAGTTAGTTCAGAGTTGGAGTAATAGAGTCAGTCAGCAATTACTAGATAGTAAAAACATAGTTTACAATCGTGGGTGTTCGTTGTATTGTAAAGAGCTGCGACAAAAAACGGAAGAGGTAATATGATGTAAATAGAATTCCAACCAAAAATGCAGCCTGATAAATAAATATAGCGCAAAGGGAATAAAAAAAAGATTTTTGCAGTCAGTAAAGCAACAATGTGATGTCAAGCAAAAAAAAAAAAATATTTAAACAAAATATATTCTGATCATGTTTTCAATGGTGAACAAAACAGGTTTAAACCGGAAACCATTTCGCTTGGGCAATATAAAAATTGACCTAAAATAATTGACACTTTTTTTCAGTGAAGCCAATGTTTTAGCACACTCACATTCAGTTTGTTTCCATTCCGGGACTCTCCAATCAAGTCCTGATGGTTAAAATGAAGTCTCTAATTTTTTTCTCACTGAATATCTAGTTTCACTCAGAAATAAACCACTTTAGAAAAGTACTACGAGTTGATCTACGAATGAGGATTCACTTTACATTTAAGTAATATCTCTTTGGGGCCAGATCATGAAGTGCTGAAATACTCAATGCTTCATATAAACACATCCACATAACCCAGCGGTAACCTCAAACATAAATGCACATGAGTAAAACACGTTCACAGCTTGTTCCCTCCTCTCACGTTTTTAGATGAAGATATCTATGGAAATTTCTGAGTGTTATATAACGATCTAATAAACCATCAGACTGATAAACTGAAAAAACTCAATGTCAAAAACACTCTCGCACGTTCAGTCTAGCACGAGTACATGGAAAGAGGCAGGAAGACCAGTGACAGCAAAGCTGAATTTGGCCCCCTGCCTTCACTGTATCTGTTCTCAATTACTCTAGACTTCCCAGGACTCTCTCCTGGCATGAGGGGGGACATTAAGGATCCCCATGTGTGTGTGTATGGCTTAGTGTGAGTTTGTGCATGTGTGTTTACAGCCTGTATAAGACTTCCTGTCTGGGGGATAGAGTAGTGGTGCTAAAAATACTCTATAGTCCTTCTCGCCAGATGTGCTTCACATTATAGCTCCAGCAAAAACAGTCACACATTTTACTAAAACAGACATAATAGAGACCCCTCCTCTCTGTCTGCCTCTCTCCCTTTCTCTCTGTCCGTCTGTCTCTCTATTAAGGTTGACAGTTCGGTCAGGCGTAAGTTGGGGATAGCAACATCAGTTACTTTTCCCTGGCTGCTATTCCTCATCTTCTTTTCCATCGCTGATTCTTGTATGTGACGTGTTCAAAGGATGTCAAAAGATACTTAATTAGTAAACAATAGTACATTTATTTAAATCTAACAATTTTAATCTAACAGTATATGTGTGTGTGTACACTATATATGTATATAAATATATTTAAACGTGTGTGTGCACTATATATACTGTATGTGTATACTGTATGTGTGTGTGTTTAATAATGTATATTATTAATCTATGACTCGTTTGTAAAGAAAAAAGTAAAACTTATCCACACAAATTTTGTTTGTAAAGTGTTGATTATGGAAGCTTCTAAATGCAAAACAGGTTTCCTCTAAAAAAAAATTGTGTACTATTTCAAGGATGTAAAACGAGGATGCTTGCTTTTACTAAAGACTAATATTGAAGGATAGAGGCTGGATTTATCATCTGCTGATTCTGCAGTTTGTCTAACTTGACAGTTTCCCCATTTAGCAGGCTTGAAAATACGTACATATGATACATCTAAATATATATAACCATGCTATTACCATTAGATGTACAAAAATCAAGGTACCGGCATGTCCATTGATGAATGTACAAAAAAAAAAACTGTGGTGTTAGTCCACATCCAGTTTCATGTGACCCTGTCCAAAAAACCATAGCACTTTTTGTTACTGAATAATTATACACATTGTAAATACACATTGATGGCCTAAGACACGAAAGGCGCGGTTTGTGTGAGAAAACGAACCTGTTGTGCTTGCGCAGACAGAAGCGCGCTCGCCCTAAGAGTACTTGGACGTGACTGTGATTACAAGAGGTAAAAACGATATAAATACTGTTCGTTTTCTAACACAAACCACGTGTTTCGTGTCTTAGGCCATGTACTTACATTTACGAGTCATTAAATCATGTTTAATTTGGACTTCTCTGTGCATGCTCTTTGAGTAGGACCCCATATACCTCCATACTGTGACTGATAGACAAGAACGGTTTGACCTAAAAATATCAAAATTGAAAATACTGTGGAAACAAAAACACCTACATCTTAGATGCCCTTGAGGTAAGCTAAAACATATCAAAAATTAATTTCAAAGTGAACTATCCTTTTAATAAAACATTTGGGAGCAGTTTGGGGACCAAAGTACCTGATAAAATGGGGAGTTACCGGTAATAGAAAAGGGTGAAATGTAGCAAGTGTGAATCTGACGGTATAATCTCCGGTGCCAAGTAAGACAAATTCTTGCCCATGCCCCACACTCCAGATGGCTGGCACGGATACATGCCATCTGCCAGTCCAGAGCTGCAGGGAAGATTAGCAGCCCACTGCGTCCCATTGACACACACTCACACTAACATGCACAAACTCAGTCTGTGTGTCAGAACAAGGTAAAGAGGATTACACATTTCTATCTTGCCACTGCAAGCCGGGGGAAATCACTTCCAAGCTCCTTCCTTATATAGACATACACACTCATACAGTATATATACGCTGAGAAGAGCCTTTCATCAGCATGGATGGAAAACACACAAACACAGACCCAAGAGCCATCATTAAAACACACCTCACTCCAATCCCATGATAGAGGGGTTTGTGACCATCTCCCATGGTGCATCTCTCACAACATAAGAAATTACCCACAGGACTAACTATACACTTACACAACTAAATCACTATGGGGTAATGCAAGCGCCAACATCATATAAACACAGTGACTTAGATGTGCTAATAAAGAACTAGATGAACAAAGCATCTATCATTACATCTGACTTGTGTTCCAGTAAACATCCCTGTTCCAGCATTCATCACGGAAAGTGAATGTAAGCAAATGCAGCTATTCTTAGAGCCCAGACATCCAAATGCAAGTCAAACACAGACATCAAACACTTCCACGCCTGTCTAACACGTGCTCTAATAGACTGCCCACATCTGCTCTATAAAAAACACTGACCATGACGCCATGACTATAAAGATCACAAAACAAGCCAGACTGCTGGACTCCTTTGCTATCAAAGGCAGGGAGTCATAATAGAAGAGAAAGGTTTAAGAGAGAGAGAGAGAGAGAGAGAGAGAGAGAGAGAGAGAGAGAGAGAGAGAGAGAGAGAGAGAGAGAGAGAGAGAGAGAGAGAGAGAGAGAGAGTGGCAGTATGTCATTTCCTTCCATATTGACGTTCCTTGTAATGGTATTCGCAAGCCTACTAACACTCAACTTTAACTGACCTTTTCTCGACTATCTTAAATGCATATATAGAACAATAAGTCGAGTTGAAAGGACATGAAACCCCTAATAATACCCTCTTAAAAAATACAGCAAGGCTGGTCAGCAGCATAAGTTATGTTCTGGGACCAGCACGGGATGCTTGTTTGTTGGTCCCCAGCATGGGAAGCGCAATGGGAAGTGGACCAGCAAACCAGCTCAGTTTTGCTTTATTCTAGTCCACCAGCTTGACCAGCACTATACCAGTTCTAACCAACATAAACCAGACTGGACCAACATGGAATTCATGCTGGTTTATGCTGGAGTTTTCAGCAGGGTATAGTGGTCAAAACTGACATCCAGGCAATCATTAAGACGAATTTGAAAGGTGAACTGGTAACACTGTACAATAAGGGTAGAAATGTTTTCATGTTCTTAAAAAAACATCACAGCATTTATTAATTTCTACTTTTACTGCTGCTTATATTAACATTAAAGGGGTGATGAACTGAGAAATCAAATTTTCCTTGAGCTTTTGACATCTAAGAGGTCATCATATTATAAGAATATCCTGTAAGTTTCAGAACTGAAAACGTCCTTGTTAGTCCAATAAAAGCTTTTATTGACACCAGGCTCAGCCAACGACTCGTTTTCAAAGTGGGAAACTATGACGTCAATGAGGATAAAACACCACCCCCGAAGAAGAAGATCAACGCCTATTTCAACACGGCCGGTTTAGCCCCGCCCACCGATTTGCGCATTACTCGCATTGCTAAATAACATAGATGCCTACCTCGTGATGACAAACCGGATCGAGCTACCGAGCAATAAATATGCACTGACAAGTGAAACTCATAATATGCAAATCTGTTATCCACTCACAGCAGTGGGCGATTACTTCCAACTCTTCAGTGCGAGACACCCATAAAAACCGAGCGTTTTTCAGCTAGGCTCAAAACTAGGGTACAAAATAGCCTATTACTTATTCATTTTGATGTTTTTAATGTAAAAACCAAGCGAACGTCATAAGTTGACCTTAGACAACAATATAATAACAATAAAAAGCCAGTTCATGACCCCTGTAGCACTAATGTATTCTGAATAAACATGAATTAACAATGAACAATAGTATATTCATAATTATAATTATAAAATAATTAAATATTAATGTATAACATGAATGTAATTATAACATTCTGCATAAACTAAATGAACCTTACTGTAAAGTACTGTACTGCCAAATATTCAAACACTTTACATGTTCAGGTCACTGAAAGGCTGTGGTCGTTAGTTGATGTGACTGTCCGGACTGTTCGTGGTTATGGGCCAGCTAACTGGGGTGATAGGGGTTAGAAATGTGTGTCACTGGAAGCCGGTGAGACGAGAATCTGTCTGATGTCAGTGTTTTAGCGAGATCTCCAGCTGTGCCAGTGCCCCCAGCCTGTCCCTAATTCAAAGAGAACGCAGGCCTACAGTTGCTGACACTTAATGCCAGGGATTATATACAGCCCTCTCATTGGCGCAGAGAAGATATAATATCAGTGTGGAGCTACTGTAACCCCTAAAAAAAGCTTGTAATGAATTCTTTCTTTAATAATCATTTGATACACAATGGTATATAGAAGTGCAACTTGTAACTTTTATATCAACACAAAGTCATAAACAACAGACAGAGAAGGTCAGAGGTGAAAATGCTCCAGTGACAGCTATCTACTAAAAGTATTGACAGTTCACTGAAGTAATTTATGCCAGTGCTGTATGTTTGGAGTCCGGTGCAGAACAAAGCGCTCCCGCAGGACAAATTGAATCAATCTGGTTCACTGGCATCTGGTAATGATTCTGAACTGGGCAGAAGGGTGAAGGTGGATAGGTTTGCATTTGCTGTTACTAGACTGAAACAAAATCAAATGTGACATAATCTGCCCCTTTAGACTCTAGTCTATAGTGTATAGTCTGTACCTTAACTTCTTATCACTGCAAGTTTTGTTTAACCAGCTGTATGGCAAATACAGCAAAAAATATGCTTAAATATGCTAAATATATGTGGCTTAGGAAACATACGCAAACATACAAAACAAAAAGTATTTTGTTCAAACCTTTAAATGCCAACATACTGTCTAAAGTACTACATGTATAAAAACATATCTTCAATCCATTATATGTATTTCCCAAGGCCATATATAAGCCTGTCTAGCCCCAAACTAAAATGTATGAATCATAGATCATAATTCTGTAAAAAAAAAAAAAAAAAAAATCTATTCCACCATAATTTATCTCCCACACTAAAAAGATTTTTAAATCAAGAGCTTTATATACGTCTGATATGTAGTGCTGTAACCTTGCAGATTGTGGTACCCAATAGCAACCATCCATTTTGTCCAATGTGATTGGTTGGTGAACACACAAACCCACGCACACTGCATGGGATATAAAGATCCATTGCATTCAGCGCTTGTGTACATATGGTGCAATTTACAATAACTTTACAAATGAGTAATTCAGCTCTAGGCAGATAGCTATGCCTGACCCACATCCTTTAACTGTGTTGATGAAGGCTAGATTTGTTTGGCCTTGTCTGATCCCTGAAGGCAGTAACTAGAGGATTTTAAAGGCAAAGGAAGGATTCAGTTTCAGAGCTACAATAGCAGCCAAGCTAGAAGCAGAATTAAACTATGATGAAACATGACTCTCAAGCCATTTCCTACTGTAGTTAACAGAACAAACCCAAAGTGACCTATTTCTGCTGTATTCATATTTAAGTATGACTTTCAACAAGGGATGAACGACTGATTGAAATTAAAACAAAATCACAATATGCCTTAGTGCGATTATAAAACCGCAAAGCCTGTATTTAATTACATTTTAATCTGCATGCTTCAGAGTGAAGCGCAGCAGTGTTCTTGCAGTACAAGGGAGCATCTCATGATCTGGTGTTTTCAGAGACCCAGAACAAGTAAATATTCGCAGTAAATGCTGATCTGCAAAAATGTATGCATCTGATCTGAGTTTGGGTCACTCTAATGAGCATTAGGGAACGAACATGACCATATTCCCATACTTGTAATGAGAAGCGTTTATCAACAAAAGAGCAGGGATCCCTACGTTTTTTTTTACTTTGATTTAAAGGAATAGTTCACACCCAAATGATAACGAATCCCATAATTTATGGCCATCCTAGGTGTATATGACTTTCTTCGTTCAGCCCAAAACAATCTGAGTTATATAATATCCTGGCTCTTCACAGCTTAAGTGTTTGAAGCTCCAAAAAGTGCATCAATCCATCATAAAAGTAATCCATACAACTGCAGTGGGCTAATAAATGCCTTCTGAAGGATTATGTGAGAAAAAAATACATATTTAAAACTTCATTAACTATAATCACTGGCTTCCAGCAACAGACGTACGCACGTTCATGAGAGAGCCGGATTTCAATGGAAGGGTGACCTCTGACCCACCGTAGGACGTATGCCGTAAGCTTTATCGCATTTTAACCCGCTTGGGTTGACGGTCGCAACGGCGATACCAGCTCGCTTTTTTTTTTGACTCAAAATACTCAGTTGATTTTGATCTTACATATAAGTGTTACACATCATTCAAAACTGTTAAATGTCTTATTTTATTTGTATAAACTCATAATAAAAACAAAATGTTGCATTTTTCGTAAAATAAAGAAAATAAAAATGATGTGCTTTTTGCGTCTCTCAATGTGAAGTTCATTCTGAAATGCGACAGAAAATTAACTGTAACACAGCGAATTTTTGTCATACAGACTTGAGACATTTGTCTTTACAAAGCTTAAAGTGTCTTTGTTCAACTGATGTAAATGATATCAAAAACAAATACTCACTGTTTAAGTAATCCGTATGAAAGCAACAACATCTACAGTTTCTCAAACGCTTTCTAATGTGAACACATTTAAAAACATGCTTTTCTTTTTCACGTTTACACAAAGCCGGGTATATAGCGAAACAAATATTTTCCCCCTCTCCATTTTAAAAAATAATATCGTTCACACAGCCGCATAAATACGCCATCGAGCGCCATCATAACTATGCCAAACCTATTGTCGGCAGTGTAGGGAGAAGGATAAGGCCATGCAAGCCAATCAGAATCAACAAGAGAGAACCTAAAACGAACTTTGTCCCAGTTCACACGACAACACATAACCGGCGTTTTCAGAAATCTCCACTTTGGCCGGAGTTTTTAGAAATAATCGTTTTCTGTGATAAAAACAGGGTTTTTGTGTAAATGAGAGGCCAATCCGCAGGGAAATATCTGCGTTTTCCCTTCGTGTAAACGGGGCCTTAAATCGATTGCTGGACATTGGTATGTTATTGTACATACAGTAGGTACATCTGATTTATGATTTAGCATTGTATTAGTTACCCCCAGCACTTCTGGGGTGAGCTACCCTCACCCCACCCCCAGCACCCCCACACTGAATACAGTTTAATCAGACTTCAGCCATGAAAATATCACACAAGTAACAGAAATAAGCACAAATGTCAGAGCATGTCAGAACACCAGAAAACAACTCAGACCCCAGAAGGTTAAATCACAATTTTCTCCAGAAAAATCGCCATTCGATTCTCTTCTCCAAACTGTGCAGCCCCAATTCCAACTTCTTTACAATGCCATATTTTGGAATGCATATATTGTGCAATCTGACTATGCGCAAGTTTGTTATAGTCTCCCAAAACGCCATCAACAACCTTCTGCAACTCAAAAATGTTGATCATTGTGATCTCAACTTTTTAACTGAAAAATGTACCTCTGGTGTTGGTCCCCATGTCTGCCACCTTCTGAAAAGCATCGAGGAACGCTGAAGCCGCCAACACTGTGGTTCTGTGAAGGGAGTAAACAGAAAAACATTTATAGTCATCAATGCCAGTGTTGATTAAGAACAGCAGGCAGACCTGTTGAAAATCAATCTGATTCACTTCTTAAAAATGCAGTTTAAGGCCCGAATGGAGGGCTTGATGTGGACTTGCGGTCTCATAACCTTCGCTTGTTTGTCATTTTATGATTCAGAAGAGTGCTCACGAGGGCTTTTTGTCGAGTCCACACTGGTGTGAACTGTTGCCCAACACAGCCCATGCGCCAAAATATAGGTCGCAAGGGACCTATAAGGGGAGCATCATTGTCTACAAAAAGATGAAATAAATAATCAATAAAAGGACATCTGAAGTATTAAATCACCTTAGCTGGGAATGTAGTTTTGTGGCCTTTGCAATGAAGTCTTCCCACACCGGGTATGAGTACTACAGGAAGGAAGAGACACATATAAGAGAGTTAGTAAGGACATAAACCTTAAAACCTAACTTCACACATACAGGTACCCCAAAACGGACACTCAAAACTCCATGTACTACAATGAGAGAGCAAAGCACTTCAGATGAGGACAAGATGTCTCACTGAATACAAACATGACACTCTTCCATCTGTTTTAGAAGAACATTCTCGACAGAAACATTAGCTAAACTCCATCCAGGTGTGTCTGTCATCATAGCTTCCTACTTGGTTTAAAAGATCAGCATATATTGTTCCCCAACATATGATGCTGGTGTTCTCACAGTAGGTTTCTTAAAGGGATAGTTCACCAAAAATAAAACATAGTTTTCCCACTCTCATGATGTTCCAAACCTTACTTTCTTCTAAGCAACATAAAAGAGGATATTTTGAAAAATGTCTCAGTGTTGTTGTTTTTCATACACTGAAAGTCAATGGGCACCAAAACGGTTTGATTGCCACCTACAGGTTTGGGGTGACATGAGGGTGAGTAAATGATGACAGAATTTTCATTTATGAAACTATTCCTTTGACTAGCTTAAAGGAGTAGTTCACTTTTAAAAAAACCTTTGCTGAAAATTTGATGAAAACATTCCAGGATTTTCTCCATATAATGGACTTCATTGGGAACCAAACGGTTCAAGGTCCAAATGAGAGTTTCAGTGCAGCTTCAAAGGGCTTTAAACGACACCAGACGATGAATAAGGGTCTTATCTAGGACCCTTCGAGTCATGACTCAAAAAAAGATTTGTTCATTTTGACAAACGAGTTCGAACAGGAGAGTCACGAACGCTCATCACAGAACAGAGCTATAGGCGAGCATTTGTGCTTATAAAACTTAAACTTTTTAAATTATTTTTTAAAATGACAGATCGTTTCGCTAGATAAGACCCTTATTCATTGTCTGTTGTCATTTAAAGCCCTTTGAAGCTGCACTGAAACTCTCATTTGGACCTTGAACCATTTGGTTACCACTAAAGTGCATTATATGGAGAAAATCCTGGAATGTTTTTATCAAAAACTTGTATTTCTTTTCGACTGAGGAAAGAAGGACATGGGCATACTGGATGACATGGGGGTGAGTAAATTATCAGCAATTTTTTTTTTTTTAAAGTGATCTACTCCTTTAACCAGCAACACTTCCTTTGTCAAGTAGAACCTCTGTAAACAACAGTAAAATTGTAAGATTTTAATTCCAAAATAATTATTTATTTTCACACTTGCAACTTTTATACAAAACTAATGAAAAATCATCAAATGCCTCAGGCTTTCACACTGGATCAATTCAAGAGAAAGTCTGTCTTTAATAAACAGAAAATTGTAGAGACAGGAAAGAGGAATCTTTTTAAAACTGTGCTGACAGCTCTTATTAAAGGGTTAGTTCACCCAAAAATGAAAATTCTGTCAGTATTTACTCACCCTCATGTTGTTCCAACCCCGTAAGACCTTCGTATATCTTCGGAACACAAATTAAGATATTTAAGATATTAAGATCGCTCCTGCATAATAGTCCATAGGCTTCTTGAGGGACTGGCTCTTGCTGTCCCCGAAAAGTCATTAAAGACATCGTTAAAATAGTCCAAGTGACTACAGTGGCTCAATCTTAAGTTTATCAAACGACGAGAACACTTTTGTGCGCAAAAAAACAACAAAAATAACGACTTTATTTCAACTACTGGTCAAAAACTGGTCAAACATTCTGGCATCGGGTTTGCTGACACAACCGCTGAAGATGGAAACACACTAGCCACATAATAGAATACCTTAGATATCTACTGTAAGCAGTGGTTTCTTATTATTTCTTTAAAAAAATTATTAAATCATGGAAGTCTGAATTTATTTTTTGTTAGTGTTGGAATCTAGGTTTTCTTGTGTTTTGGAAGAAAGCTCTGCTCTGCTGCCCACTGTGCGCTTGTTATTACACCCTTATGCCGGGGACACACTTAACGACAACCTGCAACATTCCAAGACTGAACTGAACAGTTTCCAATGACTGGAGCAGATTTTAAACACCGAATGTGAACACTGACTGAACACAACTGTTTCTGACTCGGCGCGTTTGGGCATTATCAGTCGTAAGCATCAAATTACATTCATACAGGGGACACACTTAAAAGCCTTACAGTCTTTAAGTGTGTCCCCGGCTTAAGTTACGCACAATCTGCAGTGCACTACCATAAATGTTTGGTAAGATTTTTTTTTTACGTTTTTGAAAGACATCTCTTATGCTCATCTAAGGCTCCATTTATTTGCTAAAAAAAAAAGTAACACTCACTGAAATATTTGTCACTGTTATATTCTGTTAGTTTCTGTTTTCATGGACTTCCATTTTGTTTTCATTTTTGTGTGTTGCCCTGTTTGTTTGTTTATTCGTTGTCTATTTGTCATTAAACCTCTTCTGCCTTCCTGCAACCATCCGTGACAATGTTGTTACAATTAAAAAAAAAAAAACTCTTTCCTATTTTAATATATTATAACATGTAATTTATTCCAGTGATCGCAAAGCTGAATTTTCAGCATCAATGCTCCAGTCTTTAGTTTAACATGATGCTTCAGAAATAATTCTAATATGCTGATTTGGTGCTCAAGAAACATTTCATAAAAAAAAATATTTTAAATATATAACAATGTAAACGTCTGTTTTACTGTCACTTTTGATCAATTTAATGTGTCTTTCTTTGCTGAATAAAAGTATTCATTTCTTTTTTTTTTAATTGTACTGTCCCCAAACCTTTGAAAGGTACTGTAAATGCATACAATAAGAAAGATGATTTTGACTCTCTAACTCCAACCTGTATCGCAGGTTTCAACTTCTAAAGTCTAATGTTGTGTGTTATTTTCCCTGATTGAGCTATTCAGTTGTACTATAAAGGAAACAGTAAATGTATTTCTTCATTTAATATATCTGCTCTGTTTTAAAATGTAGGCTAATATTGTAATGAAACATTTACAAATGAATTGGTATTAAATCACATCAGAATCAAACTGAGAGCTTGTGAATAGAATTTAGATTGTATCGAATCAGGAAATCAGTTAGAATCTAGGATAAAATAGGACTTTCCTAAAAAAAATCAATGTCTTGCTGGTTTTTTTTTTATTTATTTATTTATTTTTTGATGAAAGAAGAACCGTGTTGTGATTGGAATCAGTTAAAAAGCCCAAATTAGACTTTGAAGAAAAGTCCAATTTTGTGATTATTTCCTAGGCTCCATGCAAGTTCCTGTGGCCAATGAACACATTAAACAAGATGACAGAAAGTCCTAACATTTCAACCCAAATATGAAACAGTAATGATGTTTTTTGTATGGTCAATTTATCATAAAAGCCCTTGAGTTTATCTGAATTCATGTGAGGCTATCACAGTCACAAACCAAAAGCTAAAAACAAACACCAAAAGTTTGGAAGAATTTAAAGTACACAATTACAAACAAATATATAGCATTTATTAAATAAACTGGGTTGCACTTTAATATGATGGTCCACTTTAGACATTTTACTCACTATAAGAAACTTTGCAACTACATGTCAAATATGAATTTTAGTAGACTTAGGGTTTAGGTTAGGATAATAAGTTGACTTGTAGTAGTTGACTTGTAGTAAGTTGACTTGTAATAGTCTAATGAGAGTTAGTTGACAAGTAGTTGCAGTTACTTATAACTAGTAGAATGTCTACCATCGAAATAAAGTGTTAAATGTTAAATGAGTATAATTATTATTACGTATTTATTTCAATATTAGTTTTACAATTTCATTTTAGTTTTTAAGTGAAAAAAAGTCTGTTTCTGTGTTTTCTGCATATTATTCTAAAAAGATATAGCTGTCATAAACCTTTGGCCACAGCTGTAAACTCTTTTATAGACCTTGGTCTTCCAAGTGAAATCACCGAGTACAGAAATGTTACAATATGCTAATTTTTGAAGAGGAGTTTGCCCTACTCAAATCATCATCTCTGACATTACAACACTCTCCGGCTGTATCTTTACGACTGTTGATATACTGCATGTCAAACAAGCTGAACGTTGCCAGGGTTGGTCCTGTGCCAAGTCTGGAGCCGTTCACAACATATGAACTCCAGAACTGGCATCTGGCCAGTGAACTTCACTCAAACGCCAACTTTCAGCAATAACATTCACTACTGGAGCCACACGAGAACATGGAAACCATTTATGGAACAGTACGTACAACCACAGGGTTCTGCTTCAGCAACGCTACAGGCTGGAAAGCGCTCCAAAAAAGTTAGCAAATAGCTTTAGGAGAAGGAGATGGCCTTGAAAGGTTTAAATGTTACAGGAGAACAGATTCAGTTTATTTACACAAATGTGATAAGACCTTGGATCTTTCAAAACATTTTTTTGCGTGCGCTTTAAATTACATTAGATCTATCACACAATAACATAAGATTTTGAATACTAAAAATGGTTCTTCTTAAAAAGATATGTGGTTCAAAAATCCAATATTTGTATGCCATGTAATATTATATCTCTTATCCTATTCCTAAGGTTGGACAAAATTGCCATTGTGATATCTAAATGATCTAAATATCTAAATGTGATATTCTAAATCAATTATCAATTGAGTTTCTGTATTACAAACTTTTCTATTCTGACAAAAATCTATACAATGCTTTTCCTAAATGTATGTCAATGTCCTACATACTGCATTGCATACAGAAAGCTGTTTTTGATTCTTTTTTACTTAACTCAATATCACAACAAGGCTCTGAGCAAGTGGGATTTTGGCCGAGCTCCACGTTTAAGCTCTCTCTGATGCATTAATATATCTTTATGAGCCATGCATAATCCCTGCGCATTAACATTGCTTTCAGAAATCATCAATAGAGGGTCAGTCTGAGAGATATTCTGACTCGAGTTCAAAATAGTGGTAAATGTCTTGGTCATTGGACAACTAATAGCTAGGCAGACTTTTAGTGGACCATTTTCAAATCTGTGAACGAGGAATATATGTCAAATAAAATGAATTGGGTTAAAATGGGATTATATGGTTGTTGTAAAATTCATGAGCCTCTAAACATGCAATAACAGACCGTGGTGCTAATAGTGCAAATATAACAGTTGACTTTCAAAACATCATTTTACATTTCTGTTCAAGCCTGGAAAAGTGGGTGGTGCCCATGTTTCTTATGAAACCCCTATATTTTGGAGAAAGAAAATATTTCTTAAGAATTTTGATCATTTCTAGCTAAGCTATTTCTAGACCTAGTCTATTTTCTGAAGAAAAAATGTATTTTTCGTCTTTTACCTAGGCAACATTATTTGTATTTATCTGAAATAGATTGCACAAAATATCCTTTAACATATAAAAGGTTCAACAGACATCTACAAAATGGTTCAATTCTCATTTCACAACAAAGCCCTCCATGCTGAGACCCCCATCTCATTAATCACAGCATCAGTGGTGCAGGCAGCTGGACCCCTAATGAAAACAAAGGCAGTAAAACACAACCATCTTTTTTGTGCTTAATATCAATAAAACAGCACTGGTACCTTCATATCATTGACGATCGCCTGAAACAATCCACCCAGAGCGCCGCACTCCTTCTCCACACTCTCCATCATGTCACCAAGCCCTTGGTTGTTATTACACGCTCACTGAATCAACAGAATAGATTAAATGTCCTGATCCAAATAAGCTGATTTCTTTCTTCAGCGATTGAGATGAAAGTGTTCCATCACAGCCTAATACAGACCTCTTGTTGCTTCGGATGCAAATGTGAGCAACATGCAGCAGATGTCGGCAAAAAAGGACACAACAATTGAGGCTGTCGGGTGGCTGTGTGCCCGTTATCCAGGGAATGATGGCTGGGGTCAAAAGATTTGATTCTCCCCTCCCAACCCCCGGTCTAGGATACAGATGACGATTGGGGTATCATACTAAAAAATCTGTGCTGTCAGATCCGCGTGGACGAGAGGTTTCAGCTTAAACTGACACTGTAACAGCGATTTTAGGATGAAAGAAGGAGTAGAGTGATGCAGCGAAAGACGGACGTGACATTCGATCCTCCAGGTTGGTGGGCGGGATCTTTGGGTTGGGGGCGGGGTTTATGGGTAGACATATGGCAAGTTGGTGTGTGTGTGTGCGTGTATAGGGAGAGGACAATTGAATGGTGGTCCTTTAAAGTAGCTTTAATGTGTCTTTGTGTGGCAGGGACAAAGTTAACAGCACAGCTGCCACTGCAGGTCATTAAACGGACAGTGCACTTTTTTTAACCCTTTAACTGTAACAAAAAATAAATAAATAAATAAAACAAAACGTTTTTTTCTAAATAAAATAACTTTGCACTTTTTAAAAAAATTCTCACTTAATAGTCTAATTATAATCAACTTTTCACATAAAATAAAAAAAAAAATACAAATATTAGGCTACCTGAAAATTACTTAACTTTTTTTGAAGTCATATGAAGCTTGCACATTACACATTCATGTAATATGAAAATAAGCACTGAACATTGATATGATTCAGAGAGTAAATCTAATATCTTAACCCTCAATCAGGTCATGGGGTCCATACTATACGACCCCAATCGACTTTTACTTAATAAAAAAAGGTTCCCTTCGTCTCAGTGGAATAAGATTTTGTGACTTTTCATACATTATCTATCTATACACACACACACATACACAAAAAACTGGGCTTGATTCGGCTATTCTGAAGGTATGTAAAAAAAATGTGTACACTTCTGGTCTTCGGGGTCAATATGACCCCACATTGAAATGAATGGGAAATGTGAAAAAAAAAACTATATATATTTTCTTCATGTATCAAAAAAAATAAATAAAAATCCAGCATAAATCTGAACATTTTTACACAGAGATGAAAGATGACAGAGCATAAATGCATTGTATCATAAAAAAAAAATAAAAATAAAAAATTCATATGCAAGCTAATGGTGGGAATTGTGTGGTATATGGATATACAGTGCAGAAGACTGTGTTAATACAAAAGTACTTTATATCTCAAAAAACACAGCATTAATGAATAGATGAGAAGTAAACAAAAAAAAAAGATATATTATTTGTAAAATCAAAAATGTATATTTTTTTTTAACAATTACTCAATCAACTGTTGGGGTCGTATAGACCCCGAAGCCCAGAAGTGTAAACAGGAAACGAAGACCATTTGAAGGTTAAATATCTAAAATTAATTTAAATTTAAACCTTAAAATTCAATTGTTTAACACAGTATGAAAAAAAGCACCTAATTTCAAATGGCATATACAAGTGACTAGAACTGTAATAAGCAATGCAGTGGATTTTCTAGACCTGAAGAGAATCCTAAACTGTGATCTAGGGCAAAGTGTCCTAAATCTTGACCTTGCTGCTGGACACTGTCCCTCGAGAGCTAAATGAGTGAAGTGGATACAAAAATTCATTACAGCCCTCCTCTCCTCTGATGGATATATCATATATACATATTTTTTTAACTGGCCATCTCCACAAGCATATCTACATACTGTTGCCATATGCAGGTATACGGCTATTGACCATAAAATAATGATTTACCTTCGCTCCCCAAATTCTGGAAAGGATGTTATGCAAGTATAGTTATGTAATCTTGTGGTTGAGAAATAGAAAGAGAGGTTCCCATATAAAATAAACACTTTCTGACTTTGAGCCATAGTTTTCCATCAGTTTCTACAAAAGCACTTAATACAGGAACCACATAGTTTAAAATTAGCATGACTGCAGTGGGATTTTATTGCGGCATGATTGTTTTATAAAATTTCCAAACTAAATTTCCAAAACATAACTTTAATTTAAAATTATAATGTTATTCTTTTGTGTGCGGGTAAGTTTTATATTACATGTAATTAATGTATATACACTTCTGGCCAAAGAAAAAAAAAATGGACCAAGCCCAAAATGGCTAAGCTTTTAACTATCATAACCACTAAGTATTGGTCAGGAAATTAGCTAAATTTAAGCAAATGCATTATTTAAAAAGACATTGCTGTTTGAAAACAGAATTATTTTTGGCAGAAGTTATAGAAGAAGTTATGTGTGGAGTGATAAATTCATTAAAAACAGTAATACATTATTTTAGGGTTCTTTGATTAATCTTTTATAACATTATAAATGTCTTTACTGTCACTTGTGATTGATTTAATTCAACGTTGCTTAATAAAAGCATTACAATTTTAAAACAATCTCACTGACCCCAAACCTTTTAACAGTGTGTATATAGCCTACGGAAGCATATTGCATTCACAATAAAATCTACCCTGTTTTTCTGAATTCGCAAGTTAATTATCTCAGAATTACGAGATCATTTTTCTTGGAAATTCTTTTTGCTCTGTTTATCTGAATTAATGAGTTAATTATCTCAGAATTACGAGATAATTTTCCATGGAAAAAAGTTCCATGTTCCAAAAAGTCGTCTTTGTTTCTGATTTTTTGAGATAATCAAATCATTCATTTAGAAAAACAGTAAAAACTTTTTTCCATGAAAAATTATCTCATAATTCTGAGATAATTAACTTGTCAATTCAGAAAAACAGGGCAAAAACGTTTTTCCATGAAAAATTATCTCGTAATTCTGAGATAATTAACTCGTTAATTCAGAAAAACAGAGCAAAAACTTTTTTCCATGAAAAATTATCTCGTAATTCTGACATAATTAACTCGCCAATTCAGAAAAACAGAGCAAAAACTTTTTTTCATGAAAAATTCTCGTAATTCTGACATACTTAACTCGTCAATTCAGAAAAAAACAGGGACAAAAACTTTTTCCATGAAAAATTGTCTCATGATTCTAAGATAATAAACTCATTAATTCAGAAAAACAGAGTAGATTCTTTTTCTTCAAGCGAGTTCAATACGTTTTCGTAATAGTCCTATAATTATAAACAAAATATTATATTTGAGTGTAATATTCATTTTTATATTCATTTATGCTTGGACTTCATATTTTGGCTCAACAATCCACACAAAAAAATCAAGAACTTGCAATAGACTGAAAGTAGCATGTATTCTAAAACTGAATTTCAGCAATAAACAAACCACTTTAGAGAGCCACTGAGGAGCAGTTTTGATACAGTTATAATAAATGAGCCAACTGCATATAACTGACCACAATGAAACTGTGACCACAATTTCCTGGAGTAGTGCTTAAGAAATCTAAAAGCCCCCCAGAACTTTTCCAATGGAGGAGGATGTTGTGTTTTTCTTACATCACTTACAACCAGGAACATTCTGTTCTTTAAAACAGCTAAATTCCTCCAAAAAAGATCAAGTCAAGGAACCACCTCCGACCTTCTCAGTATTTAGGAGGCTGTAAACCTCATACAGTTGACAGGTTTGGCCATGCAAGCCAGAATGGGAGCTTGATGTTTTTCAGTAAATCTCTTAGATGATATTACCACACATACAGTCCATCAGAGAACCTCATGACCCTCACAATTGCAAAAGACCGAACATAAAGCATTTTCTACTTTAAACATTTCTAAAAACAGTGCTGAAACTTTAGAATCTGTAATGGGATCACTCTCACCTTTTCTTTATTATTATTATTCATCATGATGTGGGATGAAAACAAAGCAACAAATGGCAAGAATGAACTCATTAAGATCACGCACATATGTTTTGGCTAACAGTTATTTTTATGGGCATGGTGATACTTAAAATACCATTCTAACCATAGTTTGTCTCCTGACTGGAGGAGAACCATCTGTGGTACCGTAACGTTCATTCCTCCCGGGCCCCTCGTTGTCCCTGCCGAGGAGGCGGTGGGTTGCAGGGATTCTGGGGGCTTGATCCATGCTGGGGCCTTCACTGAGAACATTTGAGCCAGTGGAATTTCCTCTTGCGCAGCCCGCTAAGCCAAAGGATTCCTGAAGATCTGCTAAACAGCAAGAAGCCATGTGGGTCTCCCTGTGCTTGTGAAAGAGACAGAGAGAGAAAACAGATAGTAAAATATGCAGAGAGCATGAAGCAACAGAGAATGATAGACAGTGTCTTACCAATGAGAGGTTATTAAACATCTACTCTACAAATCAAAATTTTGGTGACAGTAAAAAAACACATTTTTTAAGATACTCAGCAGGACACATTCAATTGATTAAAAGTGACAGTAAAGTTATTAATAATGTTATAAAATATATGTTTTTATAAATGCAAAGTATCCTGAAAAAAAGTGTATCATGGTTTCCACAAAAACTGTTTTCAACATTGATAATAAATTGTTCTTGAGCACTAAATCAGCATATAAGAATGATTTCTGAAGGACCATGTGTAGACTGGAGAAAGACAGCTTTAGCTTTGCCATCATGGAGATAAATTACATTTAAAACATATTTTTAATTGTAATATATTTCAATTTTTCCTGCAATTTAATGAAATAAATGTGGCTTTGGTAACCGTAAGACTTATTATGCAATAGTTCAAGATCTCTAAACTATGTAAACATAAGCAAACAATGAAATATTGTGTTTATCCCATTTCAAGAGTGTTACACAAGACAGGATGTTTGACAGGGACAGCCAACCAGTTTAATCACTGGACATAGTGTTCTCAGTGTAAAGAGATATATGTGAAACTGCATATTTATAAACATACGGTAGCCTCAATAAGTATTTGGATACTTAATTCACTTAAAATGTCCCTTATAGATATAAAACATCTGTATTATCATCATATAAATGATTCTAGTAGATGTATGAAATCAATTTCTCTCAACTTCATAGACTAGCAGGCAGGCACAGATGCAGCTCATCAACATCACAGAACTGTGAATGTCAAATGTTACTTGAAATATAATGCAATGACATTCAGAATTGTTATACAAATACTTTTGGGGTGCACTGAATTACAATTCAGATTAAAACCTTTTGTTCCTCCTCACTGTAAAAAAATTATCATGATTTTAACGGTAAAAGACTGTTGACTGTTAATTGGTTAAAACTGTTAATTGGTTAACAGAACCTTTCCTTAGGCTACTATATAGCCTACGGTAAGTAACTGTGATAGATCTAATGGTATATTTCATGTAATTTTACAGTAAAACACCGTTACATTTACAGTTTTTAAAGTGAAAATGAACAACTCATTGTATAATTTACAGTGAAAAACCGCAAATTGACATTCCCACAATTCCCTGTGTGACACTTCGCGTTTGATGCATTTTTGTTAAAATAACTTGTTTCTTCATAGTTTGCTGTTATGTACACATGGGTTTAATGTAATATTTAATGTTGTTAAATTAATGTTTATTGCCTTTTTAAAATGTCATGTTACCATGATGGTGTTTAATGTTTGTGTGAATGAAACAGTGTAGCTTCTGTAAAATATTATTGTGATTCTTGTGGAAGAGATGCATTTTGAGCTTTCATACATCTTGTGTCTCTCATCACTTCTGTTATTGTTGGTTGTTAGTGTGTATTACAATGGTACAAAACAGATAATAATACTTTAAATGTTTGATAATTTTTTATTATTATATTAGATAATGAAATACGGTTTAGTTCTGTAAATTTAAGTACCTTGTTACCGTAAAGTCTTGCTACCGCATTTTATACGGTAAAGTTTTGGCAACCAAAGCTGCTGGTATTTTACCGTAAATTGAACAATCTTATTTACAGTGTTAATTTTTAGCAGTTCTACCCAAAGCACAAAATCAGATGCTAGATAGAACAATGCTATCTCATGACCAATTCGTACGAGTGATTAAAAAGTGGCAAATTCATACGACCTCACTCGTACGAATTCGCATGATTTGTCTAAACCCACGTGATGGTTAGGTTTAGGGGCGGGGTCAGGGGTAGGTCCTTCCTACGAATTCATACAAATTAGCCAATACGTAAAATATGTAGGCAACGATTTAGCAAAAATTTGTACGAGTGAGGTCGTACGAGTTGTTACGAATTAGCCACCTCGTAAAATTCGTTCGAATTCCTGTGAGAACAGCTTTAAAATTCAGTGATTTTTACTAACACCTTCGTGATATTATTATGTTCAGTGCTGCACAGCTGCTTATTCTAACAAACAAAGAAAGATGTTTGTGTCAAGAAATCAGAGAAGTTCTTTAAATAAACAGGGAGAGGAGAAAATCTGCTGGCTTTGCTTGCTATCTTCCTCTTTCATTCTGTGTCGTTACATCTGGCTGCCAAGAAGTAGCATGACAAATGTATTTTCCTTCTCCTCTTTCGGCAGAACATTCTCTGACCACATGAACCGCACAAGGATTCCAAACAGAGGCCAACAAAAGGCCAGGTATCACAGACAGGCTGCAGGAACAGAGAAAGACTCTTAATAGGCCAGGGAATTGTGTCTCTAGAAGTGCAAAGGTAAACAAATGAACCGACTACATCTCTTCAGACACTACCGCACTGTATTGACATCATTCTCATGAATAAACTAATGACATAAAAATAAAGGATGAGGATGCCCAGGGACCTCAAGTCTAAATGGAGTTTCTTGTGTGATATTTCTTGTGTGAGTTTCAGCTGTCTAAACTATTACTGCGAAATGTTATTGGAGAAAGCGCAAAAGAAGTGTAAATGTTGCCCTCTGCTGGACAGAATTCCGTTGACTTCCATTTCCTTTCCAACAAGTTAAGTGTCAATAAGAATTAGAAACATCCAAAGCAGAAAAGTAACCATATGTTTTTTTAATCAAACATTCGAATTTTCTTGACAAACTGATTTAAAAAATATACAAGAAAATAAAATGTGATCAATTTAAAAATACTTATTTTACATTGTCAGGTTCCTTTGCATAATTGCATGATTTGTCTGGTCTCTGCATTCGTGACTGTGGTCAGGTTGAAAACGGTTTTAGAAAAAAAGTTAATACTCTTTCTGATACTGAAATATATGGTTGTGGGGTTTGGCAAAAAACGGAAACTATACAGACATTTGCATTGCAGCATTTCAGTGTAATAATTATGTCAGCATTAATGCTGGATAGTGACATGTGCTTTGCTTGAAAATAAAATAAAATAAAGGTGCTATAATCAAACTAAACTAAAATCTCCTAATTAAATTGCATGATGGTGGTCTACTGATGGTTCAGCTGTGCCTAGTTCATCTGTGTCAAACACTAGCACACAACAGGCTAAAAGGCTGAAAAATAAAGCAGCACACTCACTGTGTAAAAAAAGTCAAATGGTATAAATGTAAAGCGTTGATGATGTAAAAATAAGCATTCTCAAAGAGCCGTCTCTTTAGATTCTTCCACCACTGGTGCCGGACGGAAAGACAGAATTTCAGTGAAGGTGAGTCCTGGGGTCAAAGAAGGAGTAGAAGGAATGGAAGTGGACAGAAGAAGAGAGAGAACAGAGGGAAATTGTTTATTTCTTTAGCTCTTTAGAATAAACTATCACACCTATAAGAAATACTTGCTAATTAATGCCTTATGCATCAAACGTTGAAACTAGTTGTCTCATGCATTACACCAATTACTGCGACTTTAAAGGGATACTCCACCGTTTTTTTCAAATTAAACTATGTTATTCCCTAAACTAAGACAAGTTGATACATACCTCTGTCATCTCAGTGCGTGTACTCAATTGCTCTGCTGTGCGAGACACTTTGATAGCACTTAACTAGCCCAGTTCATTCAATATGGGCCAAGCCGAGAAGCGACCAAACACCTCCACGTTTTCCCTATTTACTAGAGCAGTGTAACTCGACCTAGGACGGTAACACAAAATAAAAGTTGCGCTTTTCTAAGCGTGTAAAACGGATAACTATATTGTATGGCGGAATACCAAAGCAAGTGCTTGGGAGCACTTCGACTCGGGCACAGTAATATCATCACTTGTGAAAAGTCCTCTCGCCCCTCTCACTCTCTGGAGTGATGAGTGAGGGAAAACGTGGAGGTGTTTGGTCGCTTCTCTGCTTGGCCCATATTGAAAGAACTGGGCTAGTTAAGTGCGATCTAAGTGTCTCGCGATCTTAAAGGGATACTCCACTTTTTTGGGAAATAGGCTCATTTTACAACTCCCCCAGAGTTAAACTGTTCAGTTTTACCATTTTTAAATCCATTCAGCTGATTTTGTGATATTTAGAAAATATAAGTAACCAGACAGTTTCTGGTCTCATTGACTTCCATAGTAGGAAAAAAATATACTATGGAAGTCAATGAGACCAGAAACTGTCTGTTTACTGATATTCTTCTAAATATAAAAAAAAATTGGCTGAATACATGCGAAAATGGTAAAAGCCAACTGTTTAACTCTGGGGGAGTGGAAAAATGGGCCTATTTCCAAAAAAAAAAAAAAAAAAGTGGAGTATCCCTTTAAGGGAATAGCATAGTTAAATTTGAAAAACGGTGGAGTATTCCTTTAAAGTGAGTCATATCAGGCTTTTCAGTTGAAACCTACGTTTCCATTGCTCCACTGACTGATCAGCCTCATCTAGTGAATGGTCATACGGTGGGGCCTCGGTCTCCTCCTCTGGTTCACGAAAGTCAGAGAAGAAAGGAAGAGCTAGTCCCTCTGCCGCTGTTATTCTACTCTCAGGGTCCAAGAGCAGCATGCTGTCTAACACATTAATCGCTGAAAAGAAGAGCGACATAGACTCAACAAGTGACAAACAAGTATGTGACATTCGAAATTGTTTTCATCAAATGTATGCATGAAAGATGTACTTGGATCAAATAGCATGGTGCTAACCAGAGCTGGGTAAGTTACTCTAAAAAAGTAATTGATTAGTAGCGACTAATTACGTCTTCAACAGTGCAATTACATTACTGTACTAATTACTCGGTTTAAAAAAGTATTACATTGTTGATTACTTTCTAAATCTCTTATCAATCTCAAACAGTTGAACAAAACAAGGATCAACATAAAACTGGATCTTTTAATTCTTTCAAATAAATAATATAAAATTGCATAAATTATTCTTGAAATGACCAAAGTATTTAAAGGGAGAAGGTAACATTAAAAACAGGTAACATTAACATTTCAAAATAAGACATTAAATTTTGATGATTAATCCACTATTGTTTTTATATAGAATTGTCTATACAGTATTTAATGCAATTACATCAGAAGTAACTCTAATTCAATTACAGAAAAAAAATAAGAGTAATTCTTTTCAAAGGATAAGTAATTGAATTCATGAACTGACTGCAATAAAAGTTGTGGTTACACTATTTTAAGGTGTCTGTGTTACAGTTTAATTACACATGTAAATACTGAGTAATAATTATTAACTATATGTAATGGTTTAGGGTTAGGTGCATGTAATTATGCATAATATTTATAATAATATATAATAATTATAGTTATTACTACAGTAACCACATGTAACGTGCAACAAGAACACTGTAAAATAAAGAGTTACCAAAGTTCCTTTGAATAAAAGCATCTGCCTAATGCATAAATGTAAATGTAGTTTGTACATAACTTGTTCATGGACATTTATAATGATCAATATTTTAGGTTAACATTTATATGAATGAGTTTCTTTCTTTTAAACATAACATGACATTAACTTTTAAGCTTTCCTTCACAAGTTTATTTAAAAGTGATCCTGGTGTATATGGATTTATAAAAGTACAAATATTAAAACTATAAAATTGCATGCATATTAAATAAAAATAATTGCATAATAAAAAACGAGTAAAACAATTAGCAAAATAGTTTTTAAAGGGATAGTTCACTTTGAAATAAATTTTTGGTATGTTTTAGCTTACCTCAAGTCATCCAAGATGTAGATGTCTTAGCTTCCGCAATTTTTTTATATTTTTAGGTCAAACCGTTTGTGTCTATCAGTCATATAATGGAGGTCTATGGTCCACCACCTCAAAGAGCATAATTTCGACTCTCTGTGCACCTACATCTTGGTTGCCCTTGAGATAAGCTAAAACATACCAAAAATTAATTTCAAAGTGAACTATCCCTTTAATAAATGATAACAATAATTAAAAGCATATAAACACACACTAATCCTTTTTTTTTTTTTTTTTTTTTTTTTTTTTGTATTGATCGAGGAAAACGCTTTCAAAACACTCTTACCTTGTGGGTTAACATTTGGTAACAATGCCCGAAGATCTTTCTTTTTAAGTTTTGGCAACTTTGCTATGTAGTTTCTAGCCTAGAAAAAAATATATACCATGTGATTTTGGATTTTCACATCTCGAAAGTATTCATTATATATCTGGAGAGAGTTCTGCAAACTAATCTTAGTAGGAAAAATATGAATGAAACGCACATCTTCAGACTGTAGTTTGGCTGTGAACTCTTTTGTTGGCGTCCCTGTAATCTTCATGATCTCCATCAGCTGATCCAAGTCTGACGGATAATGGTCAAGGATTCATATACACTGGGGATGAGACTTAGGGACATAATCACCACACCAAAACCACAATTGCATGTTACATAATAAATATGTACATAAAACAATTCACAGTTGTCCTGCAAGGAAGGATACGGTCATTTCCTTTGAACAGTGGTTTCCCTAGCAGCATCTCGGCCATGATGCAACCGACCGACCAGATGTCCACTGAGGGGAAAATTCAAACAAACAACACATATTCTGAATTATCATCAGTTTAAATAGTAATTGTGGAATATCTAATTTATTAAGCTTTTTATACTGCTTTTATGAGAGCAGCACTGATATAAAACCACTATATATAACCTCTAATATATAATAAATTATATAAAAAAATACAATATTATTATTACTACTTCTGATATTTAAGAATAACATTTAGAAATCAGTGCATGCAATGTGAGACTAACCAGTCTGTGTGTAATGCATCCAGCTAAGAATGACCTCAGGTGCTCTGTACCAGCGTGTCACAACATAGCCCGTCATTTCACTGTCTGTTTGCCGTGCTAGACCAAAATCCAGGATCTTTAATTTAAGACACGGAACAATAAGGCTTCAAACAAATCTTAATCTCTTCTAAAAGCAAACGAGATTAATACATGCACGTGGTGAGATACCTTAAGCTCACACTCCTCATTTACTGCCAGATTGCCTGGTTTGAGATCCTGCAAGGCATCAGATGAGGTTAGTGAGAAATGTGAGGTTTCGTAGTGAGAAATATTTGTTTATATGTGTGTATAAGACTGACATAACTGTGCTCACCCTATGAATGATTCCAGCAGCATGGATATACTGTAAACACAAGGCGATTCATGAAAATTTGTTTTCGAGGGTGTGTGAGCCTGCATTGTTAAAATACTCACTTTGAGTCCTTTCAAAATCTGGTAGACCAGATACTGGACCTTGTCCTCTGACAGTCTCTGCGTTTTCATTAACTTTCCAAGATCAGTAGCCATAAAAGGCATGACCAAGTAACTGCAAAAGACGAGGAGAATAAGAAAATGATCATGCCTCTATTTATCCAAAACAAGCTGTCACCATCACAATCATGACTGTTTAAGATTGTAAAATACTCACAAGTCATGGAATCTGTCTAGAGAAAGGTCTGCAGTGAAAACATCCACAAGTCCAATAACCTGTACCAATTTAAAAAGAGAAAGTGGTTGCCAAATGCAGCACAACATGACAGTGTAAATCTGTAAATTTCTGTAATCTTTGGTGTCCTACATTATCATGCTTCATGTGTTTGAGCAGCCTGAGTTCCCGATAAGCTCTTTTGGCAAACAGGTCAGATTGGAAGGGACGATGGAGTTTCTTGATGGCCACCTTTGCCCCTGTCCTCCGGTCAAACGCATAGCTGAGGAGTGAATCGCCAGTTGTAAACAATTGCATGCATTCTGAATTAGAAATCTGATACATAGTAGAATTTAACACAAAAGAGGCTTGCTTTCGCAAAAGAAACACCTAACACTGTAAAAAATATTAAGTTCATTGAAATATAAAAAGTGAGTTAATACAATGAACGAGAATGCTTTAATCATCAGAAACTCAGAATTATGTGTTATCTGAACTAAATAAATTAAGTTGATTTGACAAAAGAAAAAATGTTGTGATTACTAATCATGAAAAGATTTTTTTTACAGTGATATGCACAAAGAATTAAACATTTGAACACACATAATGTAGCTATGTAAAATAACAATAATATGATCAATATTATGACAACAAATATTTTTACATTGCTTTAACTCAAAGAGAGTTAAGCAATTTCCACCCTTTTTATAAGTTACAAAATGCAACTTTTTTTAAGTTAAAATCACTAAAACGTCCAAGTTGTATGAACTTAAAAATGTACATGAATAGTTCACTTAAAAAAAAAAATCTGTCATCATTTACCCACCCAAGTTGTTTCAAGCCAGCATGAATTTCTTTCTTCAGCTGAACACAAAGGAAGATATTTTGAAGAATGTTGGTCACCAAAAACATATAGGAAAAAAATATATATATATATATATATATATATATATATATATATATATGGAAGTCAATGGGGTGAACAAGTGTTTGGTTACAGACATTCTTCAAAATATATTATTTTGTGTTCAGCAGAAGAAAGAAATGAATACGGCAGGTTTGAAACAACTTAGGGTGAGTAAATGAAAATGTTCATTTTTAAGTGAACTATTCCTTTAAGGCAGCAATTTTTATTACAGGGCTGTTTTTCTTAAATATATTTTTAATAAATATGAAGGTCTGGTCTGAGGACGAGTGATTTTAGGGGTGGTGTGTGATAGCCAATATATTATATTATATTATTATAATAACATAATTTCAAAGTGGAAATGTTGCCATTATGGCAGATTATGTGTGACGTGCCTCAAGACGCGAACAGATCTGTTACTCAGAGATAATCCTCTGGGACATTGAGGAAGCATACAAAAACGTAATAAACCATCATCACCTGGCCACAGGCAGCATTAGTCAACAGCTGCCATCTTAAACAATTATTAACCACAACGTTTTTGCAGGCACTTAATTTTGAAACTCTCACTTTCTGTGTTTATCTTATATATCCATGTAAACACGCATGAATAAAGCATAGACTGAGTCGCAAATATGCTGTATGAATTTGGACCGCATCAAAACATTTTGGAGTCATCTATCATAAAATAGTCTCTAAAAATTGACCTTGTTGTGGTCGCCTATACAGACGTCCACATCATTTTGAATAGATCCCAGACACGTATTGTTCTGCTACAGTGAAGTGTTTTTAAACATATAAATCACGATTCTTTCCCGGAAGTAGGTAGCTACACATAATGAGAGTAATAACTCACCATACTGTACCATATGCCCCCGTCCCCACCTGTTTCAGATCTTTGTATCTCTCCGGGACTTCCCAAGCGGTTTTATTTACCTCCTGGCGATAATATCCAGGTCTTGATCGGGCTGACATACTGGTGAATACCGCTTTAAATGTGCTGTCCCGAGTACCGCAGCTGTGATTTCCAGGTTTACCTGAACACGTTTAATCTACCTGTCCGCGTTCAGACTGTGCGTGTGCGCGTAACCGCTCCCTCTCCCAGTAGCACCTCCGGCGAGGCTGTTTTAATGGCAAGCCGATTGAACAGTTATGGACCATTTCACAAGATGTAAACAACACTGGTCCAGAAAAGAAACACTTCCTGTTTCAGTTTGTAACTGTGTTCTTTATTTCACATGTAAAGAAAACATCTTAAAGATGTTTGTTTAACTTTTTGATTCAGTTTTAAATGTTCTGTTGGTTGTATTTTATCCCAGCTTTTATGTAGTGTTAAAAAAACTGAAAGAGGAAGTGCTTCTGGACCAGTGTTGTTTACATCTTGTGAAATGGTCTACCGAACTAATTTTCATTTTTATGTTACGACTAGTAATTAAAAAAAAAAACCCGTAAGCCAGTGTTTGTATCTTTTTGTTTACTATCACTAAGAGCTATTCTCTAGATAGGCTACTTTAGATAATAAGTTACTGCTTTTAGTGTCTTTTTCCAGGAAAGTCTGTTCACTCGCACCCATATTTGCAAACGCCCCAGGCAGCCAATATCAAATCCTATCTATTTGAATTGGGAATCCTATCTTAAAAAAGGCTTATTTTTAAGATTAGACAAGCCAATGTGCATGTGTAGTCCTAAGTGAACATCTCAGGGTAAAAAAAAAACTGGGTGTCTTTTCACTTGAGTACTACAATAACTGGAATATGAACTATTTAAAGTTAAAAGATAAAGACAAACTGAAAGAGGACATGAGCATAAATGGGGAAAAAATACTAGTTACTAACATTTAGAAATGAATAGTTAATAACTAAACTACAGATTCCCAAAGAATTTCAATGGCAATGAAATTTGTTATAAATAATACTTGTCACTATTAGGGTAGTGACTAGTACAAAACAGGAATAAATGCTATTATATAAAGAATAATAGATTCAAGATGGAAAATGAAAAAGACTGTCACTTTTGGATTACTTGCTGATAATTAGAAGTATTAGTACCATAAAATATATACTAGTTAGTTTTAAGGAATAAATGTCAAAATAGCTTTCCATACAGGAGTTGCATTACTGAGACCAAATATCCAAGAACATGCTCGTCCTTCAGTGAATGTGAGAACTGCTGCATGTTTGTTCATCCAAAGCCTTGAAAATGAATACTTTGGGAGTCCCATAACTTCTGGTATTTTACAATATGAACAAAGAATGCTTATTTCCTGTTATATGCCATAGATTACATGGAGTTTTTCCTTTGGTCTTTAAGTATTTGACACTGTTAAATCATCTGCCTTAGTATTTTTAGGTGCACACCTGAACCTGTGTTAACATGTTGAAGCAGTGGGCTCCAGGCATCGACATTCCTCACTAAATGAAAACAATGGAAATTTCTTCACCACGCACTCTCACTGCTAAAATAATTCTGGTTGACAAAAATTAGAACACAGATGTGCTATTTGTAATGTTTATTAAATTAGTACTTTATCTTAGAAATATTGTATATTCATCAGGGAAGTTCTTAAAAATTATATAAATAATGTCTGAAAAAGTTTTTCACAGTTGTTGAAACTATGCCGAAAAACATTAACATTATTTTAGCCATGTTTTAAACAACATTTTAAGGAATAGATACAAAGAATATGAAAATACTTCCGTTGACTGCAAAATGAAAATGTAAAATGCCCACTTCTAATATGTGCATTTTGTAAACACACTATTCAGAATAGGTAAAGCTGTGCGATAGGGAAACTGAAAATACTGAAGTGAAAATAAAATACAGGATACTATTTGCAAGTAGGTGTATTTGATGAATAATATACTATTCTAGCTTCAGATAGACTGTGTTAAATCAGCGCTACATACATGATGTAAAGTGATACAGATACCTTTTAAGTAAATGATTTGTGCGTTTAAGCTTTAGAGCTTTGTTGCTCAATGGCTTGTGCGTTTAATTTCAAACACCCTACTACATTCAAATCCAACGTCATTTTATATATAGAGGCACAACTTCTATCTTTCAGACTGAGACCTGTCATGGTAAGACTAGTGGTCTAAGTCGTCATTTGTAACCAGTTAAATATACAGCAGTAAACGTGCTGGATTTTCATTTTGCCTCTACATACCATCTTACTGCATGTTTTTAACTGGTGGACAGGAGTTTAATACCTCACTTAATACCTTTACCAACACCTAACCAGCTTCTGCAGGATTACTCTGCTTAAATGAGCAGGTTAGTTGTCACAAAGGTTTTATGATGATCAGGTGACACAGATCTCATTGGCCCAGATGGGGGGCTTGCTGTCATATGGGACAAGTACTCGAGCCTCTCCTCTGGTCTCATCTCTCTCCTCTGGAGCTGCCGCTCCCCCTCTTGCCTCCAAGCCTGGCTGTTCAAGACCTTCCTGCACGGAGAACGGCTTTTCCAACACTTTCAGAACTCTCTGAACCTAATGGATTTGAGAAGATGCAAATGAACATTTTTAAGACTTTACAACAAGACATAATTAAGTACAGTACTGTTTAAAGTTTGGGGACAGCAAGATTTTGAAATGTTTTTGAAATAAGTCACTTATTTATCTCATCAAAAATACAGTAAAAGCAATAATATTCTTAATTTTTTTTTTTTTTCAATTTAAAATAACGGCTTTCTATTTTAATATTGAAAAAATGTACTTTATTCCTGTGATGGAAAAGCTGTTTTGAACCATTTTATTGGAAATCATTTTGTCTTAGTATATTTTGATCAATTTAATCCATCCTTGCCTAATAAAAGTATTTAATTATAAATAAATTAACAAATCTTTTTGACCCAAACTTTTGAATGGTACTGAGTGTCTCTTGCAATTTAGGTGCTCTGATCTACAAAGCTAGTATAAATCTCACCTCTGAAAAGTCACCATTTTCAGCTGCCTCTATTGCATTTTGGGCAATGTAGTTTCTGAGTACAACATGTGGGTTGTTGTTGTTCATCACACATACTCTCTCCTTCTGTAGATCTGTCACATCAACCCCTGACTCACACTCAAGAGCAAGCCGCTGCCTTGGGAATTAAATAGACAACATAAGCAAAAGTACATTGTAGTAGAAAAAATAATAATTAATTTACACGGATAAATCTAACCTAAACTATTACACCAACTTAGGTCTTATTTAGGACTTCTTGGTTTCAAATAACAATGCTTTACAATGCACTTTCATTAGAAATGAATACCAATGGGAAATGAATGCATCAAATCGAAAGAACTCAAAGCTTTCTTTCTGAACCTGTATTTCCTGATCCAGCAGGACCAGTCTTCAGTATGCCTGGCCCTCAGTTGTTCTGGAGTGGTGTCCATCAGCTCCTTCAGTTTTGAGAGTCTTTCAAGCTGCAGAGCGACCGTCTTCCTGTCTGAAATCATCTGGAACAGTGCAGGGTTACTTTGAGCCATGGACAGCAGCATTGCAAGCTCACTACATTGAAGGAATAAAAACAAAACCATTTTAATTTCAGTCCCCCTGTCTGTAGTAAATCATTTAATCCCTTAAAACTAATATTTAACTGTTTTTTCCTGTGATTTTTTTATTCATGCCATAAAATAGCTTGAATATAACTACACCATTGCTTCATTTAATACACACAAAACCAAGAATATGCTTATGAGTCCCGCCCATGCAAACCCGTCTACAAGTTAATGTATCAGAATGGTAATGTATTTTATGTATCGTTCTCTACAACATTGAATGATTAGCCTTTGGCTTGACTACATTATCTAACAGCTAATAATGTGTTGCTAATGGTACACAAGCCATGTTCACATGGTCGCCTTCTAAAAATCAGCATCCTTAGAAACGCTTTGAACAACTTAGAATGCCAGTGGAGAAAGGTATATAGTTCATCATAACACCTACACCTACCCACACGTTGACGTGATTGGTTACAAGGTAGTTTGTGACGCAAATCCGGCCTCTAGTTCATAAACGCCAGAGGAGAACTGGCTCCCAACTGAGCCTAGGTTCTCCAAAGGTTTTTTTTTTTTTCCTACATTGAGTCACCTGATGGAGTCTTAGGACACCTTAGGTTACTTGGAGTTTTTCGGTTCCTTGCCGCTGTTGCCTTTGGCTTGCTCAGTTGGGGATATTCAAATTAATTAACCAATCATTAATACTGCTATTATTACAGCTGTACCAAACATGGATGTTTTTCCACTAAGAAAAGAACATTGTAATTATGTTTTGATTGATATTGTGAAGCTGCTTTGATGCAATCTATATTGTGAAAAGCGCTATAATTATGCTTGACTTGACATGACGTAAGAAACACTGGTGATTTCAAACCACATTTGACTGTGGTTCTATAGTCTAAATACTCAGGGAAAAAAACAATTTGAGACAAAGCAATAGTGTGACAGAGTAAAAAAAATAATTTAAAAAATTAAAAAAACCTAAAAAACCTAAAAAAATAAAAAAAAAGTTGCAACATTGCTGTAAGATTCAATAGTCCTCACCCAATCATCTTTTATATTTATTTCACCACACTATTACATAATAGAAAAATCCAAAACCAGTTGTTTTGGTAGCTTAGTTCAATAAAAGGTGTTTTTGGACTAACAAGGAAGTTGAGTTCTGCAACTTTCAGGATATTTTTAGTACAATGACCTCTTATGTCAAAGAAAAAGAAAATTTGATTTCTCAATTCATGACCACTTTAAGCAGCCCCTTTACCCCTTTAATAATAATAATTGATAATAATAAGAAGAAATGTATCTTGAGCACCAAGTTAGCATATTAAAATGATTTCTGAAGGATCATGTGACTCTGAAGACAGGATTATTAATCATTTTTGATAAAATAAATGCAGTTTTGGTGAGTATAATCTTTCTGACCTCAAAAGTTTGAAAGGGAATATTCAGTAAGTTGTTACCGTGGATCCATTGAGGGTTTGTTCGCTGCTTTCATCTCCTCTAGAGAAGCACACTGCTGCAGTAGTATCTCTGCGGCTTGTTTTATCACCTCACTTTCATCTTCCCCTGCCTCCTGTGTTGGGCAGGAAATCTGACTCAAGCTACGGAAAGTGTTGGTGAAGTCCGCACCTTAGAGGAGTAAGAGGTTACTGTCCTGCAATTATCCCGCTTCTACTATTTGACACTTTTTATTTGGACACTCTAGTATAACAGCTACACAATCTTCATACCTGTGTTATGCATGGTCTGCATAAGTTCTGTGATGAGCATCTCATCCTCTGGTTCCTCCTTCCGCAGCAAACCCAGTTTCTTCCTCATATTGCTCAGATAGAATGCATTGTAGAGCGGCAGGTACTCATCCAATACCTGTTCGGCCCGGTCTGGAGGTAGGTCAGGTTCCAGGGCTTCAGCCAGCCGGGCTAAATTCCAGCGACAGATGGCTGGTTGGGCCTGGTAAGTATACCGGCCTGAACTATCAGATGCGTTACAGATGAAATCTGGGTCAAAACTAAAGAGAAAACAAAACAAGGAAATTCATGTTCATGAACAATAAATGCAAATAATTGCTGAACATTCTAAATAACTTCAAGGCCATGTTTCACAGACACGGCTCAGATTAAGCCTTCGTTCAATTAGGACATTTAAATAGCTTTTTTTTTTTAAACGTGCCTTAGAAAAAACATTAATGGTGTGCATCTTGAGGCAAAACAATGGCACTGTCATATTTTTAGATATGTTAGAGCCAGTTGGTTTCAGTTAAAGCAACTCAAACATGCAATTTAGTCTGGGACTAGCGTAAGCCTTGCCTGTGAAACTGGGGGATAATGTTTAAAGGGTTAGCTCACCCAAAAATGAAAATTATGTCATTATTGACTCACCCTCATGTCGTCCCAAGCCCGTAAGAGTTTAAGATATTTTAGATTTAGTCCAATAGCTTTCTGTCCCTCCATTGAAAATGTATGTACGGTATAATGTCCTTGTCCAGAAAGGAAATAAAGACATCTTCCGGTTCTGTTGTCAATTCACGTTCAGTGACGCTGATGATGTAAGACGCTGCTGACGAGTAACCCACTGATGTCACATGGACTTCTTTGACGATGTCTGTATTTCCTTTCTGGACAAGGACAGTATACCATACATACATTTTCAATGAAGGGACAGAAAGCTCTCGGACTAAATCTAAAATATCTTAAACTGTGTTCCCGAAGACGAACGGAGGTCTTACGGGCTTGGGACGACATGAGGGTGAGTCATTAATGACATAATTTTCATTTTTGGGTGAACTACCCCTTTAAGTGAGACCTTACCGATCCATAAAGCCAAAGGGCCCATAGTCCAAAGTCAGACCCAGGATGCTCATGTTATCAGTATTAAGGACTCCATGACAGAAACCCACACACTGCCACTGAGCCACCAGCCTTGCTGTTCGTAATGTCACCTAGTAATAAAGATACACATTCAAATAAACAGATTAAATATTTATATATTAAATATAGACAATAAAAATCCAAATGCTTTAAAAAAAATATTACAAATTTAAAAAGTAGTCAGAACAAGTGCACATATCTGTGACCCTTATATCATGTCAAAGCTTGAACTTAAAAGTATTAGAAAAATGTATATAATACTTTACTAAAGAATATAAACTATAATGTGTTTCAATTGATCAATACTACAAGCACAGCAATGATCTCAGTCTACCTCTCTAAAGAAAGCAGTATTCCTCTCAATGCGATCCGAGTGATTTTGATGGATCTCTGGATAGAAGTTCACAATGACATAATCCAGCAACTGGGTTCTGATGTCATCGCGGCCATAGCTGGGACCTTGCCGGCCCGTGAACTCATCAGCTCGTTTGAAGATCTCAAATGATCCAAACCTAAATCAAGAGTCAGGACAACTTCTTCACATCTAGAACAACTAGACCTAAAAGACCTTTACGAGTGAAACTATTTCAATTATAGACATAAAAACTGAAATATTGGTAACAGTGTTGCTATTGGCCAGAAAGGGAACAGGTGAACTGATTGAGCCTGGTTTCTGCCAAAGATTTTTTTTCTCAACTTCTATTACCAGTTTGGCTTCCTTGACACTGTCATCTCTGGCTTGCTTAGTTCGGGAATTTTGCTTAATTAACATAATATTAACGATTTGACTGCACTGACACTATCGGATGAGAACAAAACTTAACTGAATTGAGCTAAATAATGACACTATTGCCTTCTCTAGAGCTGCTTTATAGCGGAATTAAACTCGTCTCATAATAAATAAACTTCACACAGTTATTGAACTGAACTATCACTGAATTGAACTGAGCCGATTTGAATCAACAATCTCTTTGATTAAGTTGCATAATAATTCTGTTATTTTAGTTTACTGTTATTACTGTAGTAACTACACTTAACAAGGACACTTTAAAATAAAGTGTTATCTAAAGCTGAAATAAAATTAAAGATAATGAAAAACTTACTAAAGTTAGTAAAATTGACCTGACGAAAATAATTGTCAAAATAAAAGCACAACAAGATTACTAAAACCTAAACTGCAATTCATTAATGCAAAATCAAAATAATAATAAATAATATAATTGGATATAAATAATACTAAAATAACACTTCCACAAGAAAGCATTTAGGAATGAAATTAACAACTAAGGTTATTACCTAATAAAGCTGGGAGCAATGCGCAGGACCACAGAGCATCTTTCCATGCGTGGATTGCCATTGTAGAAGAAATCCCTCATGACTCGTGAATCAGATGTCACCACTGATCCAGCTCTCGTAGTTGGCACTCCCAAGCCAAAAACTGCCTCGCTGCACAAAAACTCCCGTATGCTGGAGCGCAAGACCTTACGCCCATCCGCCTGTCTAAAAAGCACAAAGGACAAAACTTGAAACCTTAACATAACTTAAGAACAAAACTTGAAGTGAATTAAGCTTAATGATGACATCACTGTTGTTTTTCCAAAGCTGCATTATGTGTGTGTTATGTTTATATGTCTATTTTTATATAGTCCTATTTAAATGACTTGACTTAATTATCTTAAGGAGGAAAAAAAATTATTTTGGTGGAATTTTGGTAGAAAGGGCACCTTATAAGTTTGTTGCTATTGCTCCTTTTATATTATGTAAGGTGCACGATTTGACTAAAGAAACTTAAATTAAATAATAAAAAAAACTACATTTATTTCACATGCCATCTCTAGTCTGTCTTTCCATACAATTGGAAAACACGTGTGAAGTGTGAACAGCCAATGGGAATATCATAACATGATGTAGCAATATAAAGATAATATGCTGGCAAAGTTAGCAAGTCTACCTAGAGTATGGTGTCAGTCCAGCACCCTTCACCTGGATCTCCCAGCGTCCTGTGGGATTCTCATGCAGTAATCCAGGGCTCTGGTCCACTGGGGCTTTCACTTCTCCCAGATAACATGCAGCTCCATCACCAAGCTGCCCTGCAAACTGTCCAAACTGGTGTCCGCAGTAACAATGGGCAGCAGGTTCTGATCCTGGCAACACTTTAGACCCACTGAGATACTCTGGGCCCAGTGGATCCTTCAGAACCTCATCGGCATCAAGACCTAGAAGTGCCAGAGCTGGAGCTGAAACTGACACAAACTTTGGGTTCTTTAAAGGGCTTGGTTGTACCCTAGAGAAGCACGCCCCCCGGACCTGTCGGACTCCTGGTTCGGTGGACGGGTCCAGTGGAAGCTGTTTAAGAGCAACATTCTCAAACTGCAGTCGTTCAAAGCAAGAGCGGCTCGTGCTTATACCCATGTCGTCCATTGCCGTAGTTGACAGTGATCTAAGCAAAATAACACCCGGATATGAGATATAAAACCGTGTTAAACGAGCTCCAGCAGAAGCCATTCACATTGTACTAAAGTCAAATAAAGCGTGTTATATAAGGAGAGCGAAAGCGAATTGAGCAATCCTTAAATAACTCCTAATAGAACCGAGTTGTTCTCTAATCCGGTCCGTCGTTGTTTTCGTCCCCCCTAGAAACAAACGCATCGGAACGTACTATTCGAAAATGGAAAAGTTGTCTTTGATATATGACAGCTTTCACAATGGAATAGTCCTCTTTTACTTTCTTTATAAAGTGAGTGGCTGTCATGAAAGGCTACATTTTGCTGCAATCCAACTGTTAAGGAAAACACTGGAAGCATGGAAATGTATTAACACGTTTGATATAAAATTCGAACTAACCCATGTCTTGGTGTACAAAATCTTTCAATATCTTCTAGATTTTTTCTTCAAAAATAGTCATTAATTGGCATTTTGCGTGATAACAAGCTCACAAATGGCATGGAAAGATCTTCAATATGCAGTGTTGCGAGTCCCAAGATAAAAGAGTAAAATTTGCTCCAAAAAAGCTAAATATGCAGGAGTTGCTGGTCTACAAGTCTATAAGACCCTAAAGGAAGAGAAAAGTTAGTTCATTAAGCTTAGAATACAGGAGAACAAGACAATGCTCCTTCCCATACAGCAAAGACAACCCAGAAGTTGCTTGAGAACAAATCAGGCTTATGTTTTGGCTTTGTCAGAGTCCATACTTGTTATATGAGGGAACACAAAGGGCAAATTATACCTTAATCCATCACAATGAGTAAAACCAAAGAATATAGTTCTAATGGGCATCAAAAGATTGTAGAGCATGACAAAATAGAAAGTGGCTGTAAGAAAATAGCTAAAGAATTGAAAATCCCCATTTTGACCATCAGGGCAATAATTAAGAAGTTCCAATCAACTACAGATGTTACGAATCTGGCAGGAAGAGGACGTGTGTCTATCTTGTCTTAATGCACGGTGAGGAGGAAAGTTTGAGTGGCCAAAGACTCTTCAAGGATCACATAGAATTGCAGAGATTAGTTGAGTCCTGGGGTAAGAAGCCTACAATAATAATTATAATACTAATAATAATCAAACCTTACCACATGTTGTTTGGGAAGGTTTCAAGAGAATTCACATAAAGACAGAAATACAAATTCAGTTGTCAGACACAACTGGAACTTTTACAGTTTCAGGGTTCTGTGGTCAGATGAAAGTTAAAAAAGAGCCTTTTGGCAGCAGACACGCTAAATGGGTTTTGGTGCACACATGGATTAAAAAGTACCTCATGTGTACAATTTAAAAAACCGTTGGATCTTTAATGTTGTGGGCATATTTTTATGCTGCTTGTTCAGATACATGGCATCAATGATTCTGTCAAATATCAATCGTTATAAAACCTAAACCTGCGGGTTCTACTGGAAATTATACAACGGGCCATGGATGGATCTTCCATCAGGACAACAATCCGAAACAAACTTCAAAATCAACACAAAAATGTTACAGAGCACAAAATGTAAACCTCTGCCATGACCGTCCCAGTTCCGACCTGATGAGTGGAATGAATTGAAGAGAAGCACCACCAACATGGAGTTGGGAATTTAAAGGTTCTGGAGAGATTCTGTATGAAGGAATGGTGTCTACTCTCTTGTCAGTTGTACTCCAAACTTATCAGGTATTATATGAGAAGACTTGGTTTTCTTGGTAAAAAGGAGATTGCAAGAAACGATTTTTGCTATATATATATGTATGTATGCATGTATGTGTGTGTGCTGTGTGGTTAAAGAGTTGAAAAGGCAAATATAACAAGTTGGAAAATTTATTTTAGATTTGTTCGATTTGAGCATTAGCTATTTGGCTTATTGAAAGTGAAGGATAACAAAAAAAATAGCACTAACAAAAGGAGGGGGACCATTTATTCCCGCTTTCCACATTGTTAACAGCGATTAGGGGAAAAACTATTTTAGCAGTATAGTTCATGGACACACATAGAGGCGCATTAAATATACATTACTTAGGTGGCCATGTAATTTCTCACTTAATAAGTGATCTCAAGATGATCGAAAGTAGCACTGCATGTAGCTGACAGGAAGAGAGAGTTTAAATTTTCATGAAGTCAGCAGCATTTCCAGAAAAAACCTTAGAGTATAAATAGCCTACTGGGTCACTGGATCAATAGATCTTTAAAATATATGTTTTTTAAAATCCATCCATTAATCGAACATTAATTGTGCAACAACAAATGCAGTGACTGTTGCTCTGCAAAAAGAAATACATATTAAACACCAGGGTGCTGACAAATATCCCTTAAATATATGTTGTAATGATTTCTTAAACTCCAATTAAATGATCCCAATAAGCCATTTACGAAAGAAATCATGCAGAATGCAGACACACCAATAATCTTCTCCTTCTCCAGCATAAATGCACATGGCACACATGCAAAGTTTCAGTCTTAATTTAAGCCCCACTATTGCTCAAAATGCAAGTTTAAATGAAAAAAGGGTGGATTTTTGGCATTAGCATTCCCTATACACTCAGACACGCAAGTGTTAAGTGTTTCGAATGTGCCTGTGACCTAACATGGCACATGTAAAAAATAATTTTCAGTCACCCTATAAAAGATCATTGTAAAAATCTACCTAAAAAAAGTCAAAATATGAAGCAGCAGTTCCAGTAGCACAAAACATGCTCCCCAAATATTGCCCTGATGGCTCATGCTAGTGATAAGCTTTTCTGAAGAAGCATTTTCTTGTCAATATACCTTTTTTAATCATTGTCTACACTTTTAACAGGAGTTTTAAGTAGGGCTGTCAAGCAATTAATCCAAAATAAAAGTTTGTGTTTACATAATATATGTGGGTGCACTGTGTATAATTATTTTGTGTGTGTATATATATATATATATATATACACACCCATGCATGTATATTTAAGAAAAAAATATGATTTATATATAAAATATTTATATATAATATAAATTATATATAAATCTATACATGAAAATATTTCTTAAATATATACAAGCAAACATGTGTGTGTATCTATACAGTATATAAAATAATTATACACAGTGGAACCACATATTATGTAAACACAAACTTTTATATTGGATGCGATTAATCGCGATTAATCGTTTCGAGTCATTTTGAGGGTCTCGTGACCTTTTGAGATGGTGGTAAATAATGTATAAGGATGGAAAAAAGGAGTGTAAGAGTATTACCATACTATCAACAGTGACCTTTCAGTTAGTTTCTAATGTAGTCAATTTAACCTTTATGCAACTAGATTTCCTTGAACACGACAGCAAAAAAACAAAACAGTAAATTGGGGGGAAACAGACGTTTCCTTCTAAAAAAAACTGAATCAAGCACAAATCTCTCATATTACATAAACACAAAATGTGCATAATTTAATAATTTCTATAAATGCCAAACTTTTCTTTAGCAAGATTGGTTTTGTCATCAATTATTAAATGGTGTGAGTGAAACAGGACTCCATATTTAATAGTACCCATTTATTATGACCATATGGAGAGAGAGCAAACTACCCTGACCAGTCTCTGTTCCTTTTAGCCCTTTCCAGGTCATGTAGTAGGAGGCACTTGATAGTTAGCACAGAAAAACTTTATGCTTGGCTTATCAGGTAATTAGAAAAACCAAGAAACCGCACATAGAGTGAACGAGACTTGAAACTCTTAAACACTGTGCGCAGTTCTTTTAGTTTTACTCATTTCAAGTCATTGTTTCAGAAACATACATAATTCAATCACTGAAACCAAAAATACTTTGGTAAATCATTTTCCTAATGTGCATTACATGTATTTATCATCAAGTCATACTTTCAATAAAATCCGATTTATGCTTTTCATAATAAATGGTCCAATCGCACTTTTAGTGCAATTCAGGTTTTAAAAATTAGTTCTGGGATACGGTTCCATTTATCACCTACATAAAAAAGGTGGCCTCACTACTCACACTTCATGAACTACAGATTATGGCTGGAGCAGGTCGCAGATTCAAATGCTGACTTACAGGGAATAACAAAACTGCAGTTGCTGGGAAACATAATTCATCAATCATTCGCAAGAGCCAACCAAAAGAAAAAAAAAAAAAAAACAGCAAAATAAAACTTCATTCAGTTCAAGTTGCATGATAACATGGGAAATCATGCCGCAGCTAATTTTCTAGTGGGTCATACTTTAAGAATGAGGAAAAGGGAAAGAAAGCATGGTCCGATTTCTTTGGCAGTACAGCTCTGCGTCCACAGAGGGTAGAGGAGGTGACAGAGTGTTAGTCAAAGGCTTCCACCCACATTGCTTATTTCATATGGGATGGAGACAATGTTTCCCTCTAGTCTTACTCCTAACCTACCCAACCACCATCCTGTAGTTAAGGCTACTGGTGTTCAGTGTGCATCCTGATCTCACTGCTGAAAAGTCTGTGCCGATAAGAGAAGGGTCAAATGGAAGGCGTTCGTATATTTTCATACAACGATTGGACAGTCGGTAAGGTGAGTAACGCCCTCCCCACGCCCTTGCTGGCACGGAAGCAGGCATAACCCAGAAGCCCCCACATGGCTCCCTTCAACACTTTGCGTACAACCCAGCCTAAACGAGATGGTGGAGCCACACTAAGAGAAAAAAACAAACCAAAAATGGGTCATGACAGATCTTGTACTATTAGATACTGAAGTACAAACAACTGTTCCGATACGCACCTCATGATCTCATGGATATTAAGCTCTTTATCCCAGTTCTTCTCAATACCAGGCACATGACCCATCCCAACCACTCCAACCACCACAGCAGCCACTTCTAAAAAGAAAAAAAAAAAAAAGGCGTGTATGAACAAGAGGTTTCATGTAGCTCCTGCAGGATTCGGTCCTGTTACCACAGAGATATACGTTACCTTCTCGCAAAAGCCCACAGGTAAAAGTACATCGATTTTTTCAGTACATTCATGACATTATGGGTCACCTGGCTTGCAACATTCCAGCATAACTACAACTGTTAAAGGGATAGTTTACTCCGACAGTTGCGCAGACAGAAGCGTCCACGCCCTCAGAGTACTTGGACGTGACTGTGATTACAAGAGGTAAAAACGATATAAATACTGTTCATTTTCTCACACAAACCACTCGTTTCGTGTCTTAGGCCATCATTGTGTACTTACATTTACAAGTCATTAAATCGTTTAATTTGGACTTCTCTGTGCATGCTCTTTGAGATGGACCCCATAAACCTCCATTATATGACTGACAGACAAGAACGGTTTGACCTAAAAATAATCAAAATTGAAACTACTGTGGAAACAAAGACACCTACATCTTGGATGCCCTTGAGGTAAGCTAAAACATATCAAAAATTAATTTCAAAGTGAACTATTCCTTTAATTCTGCATGCGTTATGGCAAAAAAGCATGCAAAGAGCACTCCCTTTATAATCACTAAAAAGCTGTCACTCTTTTTTGTTTTAATCAAAGCTCACTGTGTTATAATGAGAGGAATCGCGAGCATGCAGAACGGACCAAAAACTCTTCTGGTTTGAGTGGATTCTAAATCATTTTTATTTTATTTTTTCTTGTTGTTTTTGTGCAATAGATGAATAACAATTTCTTTGTTTAGATATTTTACTTTGAGATATTTCTATTTTCTATAGTCCCTTAAAGGGTAACTAAACACCAAAACAACTTTTTTTAGTTAATGATCTGTAAGAATGGAGCTTCATAAATGCTGTTCATTGATTCGAGTACATTTTTTGACAATTGAGTATAAAGTGTTTTGATTTTCAAATATATGGTGTAAAAACGTCTGAGTGCTGCCCTCTTCAGGTTAAACGGAAAGCTCCTGCAGTAGGGGTACTTGCTGACGTAGCGAACTCTCAGACGCACTCTGTCACACCCTTGGTGCGAGCTCACCACGCCCTTGGCAGCCCCTGGTATAAAAGCATCTGGTTCCGTCAAAACTACTGTAGCGAGTCAGGAGTTGGATTTATGAGTATTGAAAACGATCAGGATAGCATATAATAGCATCTAGTTAGCATAGCATTTATATAGTTATTTATATTATTTTTGAAAACGACCAGGATAGAGTATTGTTGCATCTATTTAGCATAGCATTATATAGATAATTTAGATTATTTTGTGTAGCTAGTAGCATAGTACAGTTAGGATAGCTTCAAGTTAGCATAGATTTATCAGTGTTTAGTACAGTGATCAGGATAGTAACGGAATAGAGGTGGACATGGGCTTCTCCACACGCAGTGCCAAACACTGCTCGTCCTGCATGGACTCCTCCACCGCAGCGGCGTCTTGATGTGAGTGATCATGGATATTTTAATCACAATTTATGGTTAGGATAAAGTTAATCCTCTGGGGTCGACAAACGAGCCGGTGCATTTTGCTGGATTTTTTCATATAGCGGCATAATATCAATATGAATATATGCCAGCGTGCGCTATTGAGATCAACTCGACGACATAACTCATCAGATGCCGGTCGCGATGCGGGAGTTAAGACCGCAGTTTGAGCCAGCAGCTCGAATGGATTTGGCCCTGTGTCTACATACAATTCACCCTCATCCACTTCAGGTGAAGGTGAAGGTGAGGGAGAAAAGTCCTCGACTTCAAATGGCCGCTCTCTGTTGCAAAGGCAGCTACTTGAGTCACTCCAGTCTCGCTCTATTTTAGAGTCTGACAGCAGCTGTCACTCACGGCGGGTCTCAGTTGCACGCCCCCTAGTCCCGCTGGGGTCTGCCCATTTTTTCAGCATTTTTCAAATATTGCTAGTGGGTGGAGTCAGGCTCTGACCAGGGGTTTAGTTACCCTTTAAGTAATTTCATTTCATTCACCCCCAACCCCCAACACACAAGTGTCCCGCACTCACCCATCTGTGTTATTTTAGTATTTTTTTTTTATATACTATTATAGTATTACTTTTATTTTAATATTAATATTTTCAGTTGTCACTATTTTACTTTCAGTAAGTTTATGTTTTGTCATTTTTATTATTTTTTAATACTTCTATTTAGCTTTAAGTTACATCTCTTTCATCTAGGTTAAGTAATTTTACTACTACAACTTCTGTTCTAATTGTTCTCATTTTTTCTAAATGTTCAATCTTTTCAATATTTTCAGTTAACAGCTAATCAGAGCTATATTAATAACAAAATAATTTTTTTAGTAGTTTTGTTTTTTGTTTAAGTCCTACTGTAGTCAATGATTTTATCCCTTTAAAGGTCATCTTTGATCACTAAAATGACATCAATATGATCACATATTTAAATGTTCATATTGCGAAATCTACCCAATTTTTCATATCAACAGAAAAATATACCGGCATGACCTGGGATCTCTCGAGACTCCCCGGCTAATTCGGTGTTAATGAAATGCCAAAGCCCGCCAGCACATTGACGTGATTGTGACGTCAGAAACAGCAGTGATTTCAAACCACTTGTTTTGAGACTGTCTTTTGTTCACCCCAGTATTAAAGAGAAAATATTCATTAAAAACTTGATTTTCACCACAGGGGGACTTTAAAGGAAGGGATAGTTCAACAAAAAATTTAAATTCTGACAATTTACTCATTTTACCAATGACTTCCATAATACAAAAAAAACAACAACAAGACAAACAAGACAACGAGAACCGAACACATTCTTCAAAAAATATCTTTTGTGTTCCACAATAAAAAGTCAGTCATACAGGTTTACTCAACGACTTGAGTAAATAATGACAGAATTTAAACTTTTTGGTGGACTACCCCTTTAACAATAACAACACTCAACACTGGGCATACCTGAATATGCAGTTTTAAATTCATGACATTGTTCTGAATCAAATTAGCATCAAATTAACTTCAAGGCAGACCACAGGAAAAGACTGCAGCATGACACGAGCGTGCCGTACTCACTTTCAGCATTAGGAGGCGCCTCCACACAGCGCGCTGCCTGTCTAAGTGTGTGAGTGAGGTAGATGTCTCGTTCTGCAACAATAGTCCGGTGGAGGGCAGGAAACTCGCCTATCATCTCTGACATGGTCTGTTCCAGAAGATCTTTTTGTTTGCACTTCTCTACATCCTCCTTGCTGATAAGAGCAAAAACACATAGCAAAAATCTGTTCATGTAAATCTCAAACTAAAAAACAAAAGAGCATATACAGGCCATACTTGCCGAAAATCAAAGAAAATTTTAAAATTAAGAAAATTTAAACGACGATCGATCATGGGAATTCATGAAAATTGACATCCCTAGTACACATGCAGGCTAGTATCTTTACCATTCGTGTCTCTTGTCTTTTTTTTTTTACGAGCAGTTCATTCATACCTATGCAAGATCGCTATGAAAATACAGACCGGAAGTTAAAAGACAATGAGCGCAGCGCTGAAAAGGGGTGGGGCTACATAAGGTCTATGAAGCCAAAGTGGTGTTGACTTGTACCTGATTGGGTCAGAGAGGAAGCACAGGCCCCAGGCCAGACGAGCCTTCTGCCACAGGCTGAGAGCAGCTATTGCACGCTTAAAGGTTACTGGAATGGGACGATCTCCGAGGTGAAATTTGCAGAAGGGCACTTTTCCTGCCTGAATTGGGTAAGAAAAAAAACATATTTTATTTATGCAGATCAGTCTTTGCAGTTCACAGGTTTCATGTTTCAGCTTTTAGCTTTTGTGACTGTGCATTTATTGTTCTTTGATAATTGGTGACATCCATCTGCTAGAAGTCAGGAACGAGTGCAAGAGTTACAGTGCATGTCAGAACCACGAGGAATGTGTAAGTGAGGGATTCGCACTGACCTCCTTAAAGGCTTCTCTAAACTCTCCTCCAGGGGCCATGCCCAGCTGTTCTGTAATGTGAGCTGAGACTTTGAGCAGCAGTATCTGCATGAGGCCAGACATCACTCCATTCTGACACAAGACATGAGAAAAAAGGATTAAGCATGTTGATGAATGTGTTTGGTAGTATAATAACTATGTCAGAGCAGTCTTCAGTTTCATGGCGGACCTGTTTAATAGCCTGCTGGACCTTCTCCAAGTTAATGTCTTTAGCCTCTTTTAGCAGCGTTTTCTCATCCATTTTAAGCATGGATACTCTGTACTGGCACAGCTCCACCACCACCACATCAGGTTGGACCGCTCGGATTGTCTAAAGCAAAGAGCATCAAATCAAAACAGCATTTAGTCAATCAGTAGCTAATACTAAGGTGTTTTACATTCAAAAATTGGTTGTGAGCCCATAAAAAAGAAAGCCAATGCTTACTGTGGCAACATCATTCTTGCTGCTGTCACTGAAGTGGGCGGTGCCAACCAGGTACACAATACTGCCCTCAGGTGTGGTGAGACGCGTCACAGTGTCTGGAAGGTCAGGCTCTGCCTGTCGCCGCTGGGTGCGAACCTGCCACAACACTTCCACTGCCTCTGAGTCTGCTAAAAAGACACACAAAAAAAATCATAATAATCATAAGAGGTGGAACAAGAACACTACAAAAATTAAAAAAAATCAAAAATTAGGAAAGATTTTTATTGTTGTCTTTAACTCACCAAGGCTGAAATCTGTTTGATCAAAAATTAGAGCAAAAAAACAGTAATATTGTGAAATATTACAATTTAAATGAACTGTTTCTATATTTTAAAACATAATTTATTCCAGTGAGTGATGGAAAAGCAGAATTTTCAGCGGTCATTAGTCCAGGCTTCAGTGTCATATTATCCTTCAGAAATCATCCTGAGATCATTTCTTCTTATTATCAATGTTGAAAACAGGTTTAGCTGCCTAATTTTATTTTTCAAGTAAAACAAAAAAACGGCACTTTAAGTTTAAGATAAAAGACAGTTTATGAAACCTATACATTTTGCAATCAAAGTACTATTTATAACAAATGCTGTTTCCACAAAAAATATTAAGAAGTGTTTAACTTTAAAAATAATGTTTCATTAACACCAAATCAGCATATTAGAACGATGTCTGAATGACACCGAAGACTGAAGTAATGATGCTGAAAACATCAAACATTTTAAAATGTATAACAACAGAAACCAGTTAATTTAAATGGTAATATTTTCACATTATTACTGTATTTTTGATTTAAAAAAAAAATTCAGCCTTAGGCAAACATAAGTGAATGGCTGAATATATAATACATAAGTGTAAATATATATGGCAGAAAATAGAGTAGCTGCTACCAGAAATGTGTTTTGAAAACCATTTCAGTGCTGATAATAAAGAGCTCATAAACAAACAAAAGAAAACAGCAATGGAAAGATGGGTTATCTGTTTTCCAAGCAGTACTAGAACAAATACATAGAAAGAATGAGCTTTAGAAAACATATGGTTTGAACCTGTGTTGGTCTGACTTATGGCAAAAGTTGAAATTATTATAATCTGCTGAATTTAGAACTTTGCTGAACTAAACAAAGGCTAACTACTAGTTAGTTGAGCTACTAAACTTACTACAATTACTGCATTCATTGCACTGGAACAATTATGACTCCAAAATGTAATAAACTACAAATAGCCACAAATTAATTTTAGTTTTGAACTACCAGAACTTGAAACCTTAACAACCCTCCTGTATTAAAATTAAAGTGATACTGTAATAATAGTAGATTGTTCTGAGAAATTTAACATGATTACTTGCTTTTGAATTTCGCCAGCAACACACTTACGCTTTCAGCACTAAAATACCACAACTAAAAATATTTTTCAACCATTTTCCTTATTAATAAATGAACTAATTAATTAAACATTCAAAACTCGAATAACCCTGCACTGAACAAGAAGAGGTTTGAAATGATATAGTATGACATTCATTTTGAGAACCATTTCATACAAAACCATATGAAAGAATCCAGGAATTCAGATATACTATTTTGTAAACTTTAAGAGATTACTCACAAAGTCCCAGAGGAAATTGAGGTTGTGTGTCATCTTCTGCCGGGCCAACTGAGTCATCCTACAAATAAAAACAGTCTATTAAAATCTATATAATTCTTTGTATGAACATGCAGACAATGTACACAGAACAGGTGGGAACAAGCATGTCATTGACTTCAGAAACTCAGAACTTTTGTGGTTTCATTTTCGAGGTTGAGCTAAGGATATTTTAAGAGATTTTGAAGCTTCAGTAAAAATAAATAGAGTATTCTTTGCAAGTGTGCAATGTGCATATTTCTCTATCATGGGAAATGCCCAGCTAAATAAACAAAAGACCATTATCAATACTACCCACAATAAGGCATTAAAGTGACCAGGTACATAAATCAGAATGAAAGCCAACAAAAAGCACAGGAAACTGAATGACTCATAAATTTTACAATGGGATTTTAATTTTTTTATTTCTTCCTTTAACAATTACAAACCGATTCTATTATTCCTTAAAGCAATAGTTCACTTAAAAAAAAACGTTTCGCTGATAATTTACTCACCCCCATGTCATCCAAGATATCCACGTCTTTATTTCTTCATTTGAAAAGAAATTAAGGGTTTTGATGAAAACTGAAAACATTCCAGGATTTTCTCCATGTAACGGACTTCATTGGGAACCAAACGGTTCAAGGTCCAAAAGAGAGTTTCAGTGCAGCTTCAAAGGGCTTTAAACGACACTTGACAATGTATAAGGGTCTTATCTAGGATCCTTCGAGTCATGAATCGAAAAAAGATTTGTTCATTTTGATGAATGAGTTTGAACAGGAGAGTCATGAATGCTCATCACAGAACAGAGCAAGGCGAGGATTTGTGCTTATAAAACTTAAACTTTATTTATTTTTTTAAATGGCCTAGATAAGACCCTTATTTAAAGCCCTCAGTGTCATTTAAAGCCCTTCGAAGATGCACTAAAAAAACTCTCATTTGGACCTTGAACCGTTTGGTTCCCAATGAAGTCTATTATATGGAGAAAATCCTGGAATGTTTTGATCAAAAAACTTTAATTTGTATTCGACTGAAGAAAGAAAGACATGGACATCTTGGATGACATGGGGATGAGTAAATTCTCAGCAAAAGTTTTTTTAAAAAGTGAACTAGGCCTACTCCTTTAATTATTACAGATAAACATCCATCACCAACCAAACAAATCAATGTATATATTATTATAATTATTTTAAACTGCCAATTAATACAAAAATACATATATTCAGCCAACTCCTTACCTCCAAGTTGTCCAGTTCCATTGTCCGCCGTTTAGTAAACCTTCAACCTGGAATAAAAGATCATGAGTCAAATGAACAGTGCAAACACAACCCACATATGACTCGAGCTAAACTGTTTAACGTTACTGCCTGGCCTTGCCTGTTGAAAATATGGCTCATTAATAAGCCAGTTAGCCAGACACCGTTTAATGAATGTATTTGAAAGTTTTTTTGACTTAGGTATTTGGGTAAGCTTTGTAAAGCGAGTCATCATCAGGCTTGACTATCAGCCTGCCATCTTGCCTTGTGCAACTAGACCACGTATACTTCTCAAACTACTGTGATTCCAGCACAAGAGTATTAGTTGGTGTTATGCTGAGGGTTTAGATATGATAAACAACTCTTTTAAGTTGCACAACAAAGCGTTTTTATGTTGACCATGTAACAGATCTAATCCTACGGAAGTCAGACATTAAAGGTGACAACCTGCTGTTATCAGACCACCTGGTTAGCACATCAAACCCAAGACAGTTTACCGTCTCAAACATTCAAACAGGAAAGTAAACAGTTAAATTTGGGAGTAAAAAGCATCTCGTGAGAATTTTACATTCAAACTGTAAAGTGACGGTTCTGACAAAACTAACCAGCAAAATCTGATGGACTAGCTCCAATCTCAGCCACCAAAAAGCCAGTCCGAAAAACTAAGGACCAAAAAAAATATAAACAAATCTTACATTTGACTTGGTAGACAGTTTGCTCACTCTTTCCACGAGAGTAACGAATCGGACCGGGATCCAACTGTCAGTTGTTGTAGAGAGGGATGGTTCTTGAGAAGGTAACGTTAGCTCGGCTACAGGCTAACTGCGCACACATACACGGAGCTGTTAGCTGCTGCTATGCTAATAGCTAACTTATAAGCTAAGCCCCTTTAAAAACTTAACAGAACTGACCGAGAACAAGTTATTTAGTTCGCTCGCTGTTACGATTATAATAGTGTATTAACATTATAGAGAGATTTAAAGAATAATAAAAATAAACGCATTGACTGTTGGTTGTTTGTTTGCTATCTGTATCTTCGGCAAAAAAATGAAATGATTAAAGTTATAGCTACAGTCAGCTGCTTGCATGAAGTGTAGATTTGTAACACCGCCCATTATTGCAATGCTTCCTGGGTAATGTAGTACATTGGAGGACAAAGACTATTATGGTTGTTTGGAAAAAGCTCGGACTTGTACTTTGTAGATTAGAAATAGAGCTAAGGACGTATCATTTTTATGTTAACAACAATAATGTAAAACAACTTTTAAAAAAAAGAATGTCAACTGTACTTTCAATTTAATTAGCCTAATATATTTAACATGAAAAACATTTCCTTTATCATTTTATTATTTTAAAAAGGAGATTTTAGTAAATACTAGGCCTACATTAAATCACTTTTGCTTTCAGTGCTTAAATAAATGTATTTATATAAAATGTAATTCATTGTTGTTGTTCAGATAATATTGCAGTAACTAAAGACAACATTTTAGAACATTTCTAACATGTATATTACTTTGATACATTACCCTGGTCATGACCACTGCCATCCCTTCAATACAAACCACACCAGCCAATCCAGGCCTGTTCGTTTATCTGGAATTGCCTTTTGACTATTACACATGATACAGGATGGTTAGGTTCCTCCTGGACTTGCTGTCATAGCAATAAGTCCGTAAACTCAAACCAGTCATATTTCATGTAAACAATATTATTCTGGTGAAAGTCTGTCTTCGCACATTCCTGATCATAGTTTTGAGTATCAATCTGACCTTTCTAATGAACATGCAGTAATATCAGGCAACTTAGATATTTTAATCTGCAAATTAGTTTGAAAAGCCAAATTAGCCAAAGACCAATTATCACAATTAGAAGATCTGGCATGTCAAATCATATCAGAGGTAGATATTAAGGGAATAGGAATTAATGGGAATAAAAAAATATCCCTCACCCTCAAGCCATAGGTGTTTATGACTTTCTTCTTTCAGCTGAACATAATCTGAGTTATATTAAATAATATCCTGGCTCTTCCCAGTTTTGTAATGGCACTTACAAGAAGTAATGTTACAGTTTACAGTTTGGAAGCTCCAAAAAGCACATCCTTCCATAATAAAAGTTATCCATTCCACTCCAGTGAGTTAATAAATCCCGTCTGAAGCGAAGCAATGGGTTTTTTGTAAGGCATATAGCCATATTTTAAATTTTATAAACCGTAATCACTCGCTTCTGGCAACAGCCATTTGTGGAAAAATCCATTCAGAAGGCATTTAATGCAGGGTGAATTCAAAAGGACAGCTGGATCCAAATCCAATTATTTTACCAAACAGAATAAGACAAGAAAACTAGGGAAACAGAAGGACACAAACAAAACATCAATTTAATGACAAGACTCAACAAGGAACACAAGAAACATTTGGTTTTAAATACTAGATGGCTAATAATAGGCAAAGAAGACACACCTGGGAATAATCACAGAACCAATCAAATAGAAAAACTAAAAAGGGCTACAAAAATGAAAACTAAAAGTCCCATCACCAAAAAAAACATGAAACACAAGGCCAGCAGGGAATACGCAACAGAGCACCCCCTTAAGGAACGTATTCCAGATGCTCCCATAACATGAAAAACAACAAACAAGAGTGCTGGAGCAGAGGCAGATCAGGGAGAGGGATGGAGGGCCAGTCCAGTGTGGAGGTACTGGAGACTGAGGAGGGTCAGAGAGCCAGGGAGGAGACAGCAGAGCAGGGGGCCAGGGCGGAGCCGGAGACCACCAAGTCGGGGCAGGCGAAGCTGGTGACCACCACAGCAGATAGGGTAGAGCTAGAGACCACCACAGTGGAGCAAATGGAAACGGTGACCACCTCGGCAGATCAGGCTGAACTGGAGACCACCATCGACAAAACTAAAACAGAGAACACAGAGAGGTTAGAGAAGACCACTTTGGCCAATACAGAAAAGGTTGAAATTTCAAGGATGGCTTCCTTGGCCGTGACAGGGCCGGCTGCGAGTTCATGGACGACCTTTGTGGTCATGTCAGGGGAGACAGAAAGTTCAGGGGTGACCTATCAAGGCAGAAGGAGTTCAAGGATCTCAGTGCCAGTGTCAGGGCACACAGAGAGTTCAAAAACAACCTCCGTGGTCATGCAGGGCAGACAGAGAATTCAGGAAAGACCTCCATGGTCGTGTCAGAGCAGACAGAGTTGAAGGATGACCTCTGTGGTCATTACCAAGTCAAGAGAGAGCACAGGTGATTCATAATCTACCTCTTTGGTTGTATCAGAGCAGACATAAGGTTCAGGTACAGTTGCAGCCTCGGGATGAGCTGTAGTGGTTGCTGCCACCTCAGGAGGAGCTATAGCAGTGTGTATAGCTCCCCAAACACACAAGATGGCCGTAGCATCACAGACAATGCAGACAACGGTGGCAGTAACTCTGGTACCAGCTGACTTATATACGCTGAGACCACTGGACTTGGCAGCGCTGGCATCCATGGTGGGCGAGGTTCCGCTTCTACCGAAGCTCGAGGCCCAAATCCAACCAAGTCTTAGCATTAACAGTACTTGCCCAGCTTCCTTGCTCTGAGTGCTCAACCTGTGAGAGCAGAGATCATAAATGCTATCTTGGCTTCGGCAGTAGAATAGACGTGAGGTTGATGAAGTTAAGTTACATGTTAACATGAAGTTACTCACACTGTTACAAGAATCCATTTCAGCATGCTAGAGTGCCGTCAAACTTGTCCGGAAGCGAAAGACAAGGGTTATAGCCAAAGTTAAGCCAGGCAGACGGACTGAGGCTAGCTGTACTTGAGAGTCAGCTGTAGCTGAATGGCTAGCTGTGCTAGGTGGTTCTGAGTAAGACGGCAACTGAAGTGTTTGCAAGGACTTGACTAGATCCTCCGATAGCGAGGTGAGTTTGCGCAATTATTAATGATATGGAAAAAAGCATGGTCGCTTTGGAGGATACTTTAACTTGTAGTCTTAGAATCTGCATCCATGCTGGATCCATGGTGGGCAAAGTTTTATGTGACGAGGAGGCTTGAGGCTTGAGAGTTAGGTTCAATGTGCAGTTTATTAGTTGCAAAGGTAAGAATTACAAAGAATATGCAAATAATGGAAGCAGAATGGCAAAACTGAGGAAATAGTGACTGAGGCCAAACTGTCTGAATAATCCAAATTAGGGAACACACACAAGGTCAAACAGATAAATCAAGTCCAAATAATAATCCAAAGTTTAAAGGGTTAGTTCACCCAAAAATGAAAATGAAGTCATTAATTACTCACCCCCAGGCTGTACCAACCCTGTAAGACCTCCGTTCATCTTCGGAACACAAATGAAGATATTTTTAATTAAATTTGAGAGATGGATCACTGCTACATAGGCATCCTAAGGGATCGAAACTTGACGGCCCAGAAAGTCATTGAAGAAAATGTTTAAATATTCCATGTGACTACAGTTGCTCAATGATAAGTTTATCAAGCGACGAGAATACTTTTTGTGCAAAAAAAAAAATAATGACTTAATTCAACTTCCTTTTCTTCCTTGTAGGCCTTAGACGAGACTTCAAGAGATTTCCACGACGCATGCACGAGTAGTTGAAGGAGATCACAATTCTCGCGCATGTGTCGTGTAAATCTCTTAAAGTCTCGTCTCAGGCCTACAAGGAAGAAAAGGAATAGTCGAATAAAGTCGTTATTTTTGTTTGTTTGTTTTTTTCGCACAAAAAGTATTCTCGTCGCTTGATAAACTTATACTTGAGCCACTGTTGTCACATGAAATATTTAAACATTTTCTTTATTGACTTTCTGGGCCGTCAAGTTTCGATCCCTTAGGCAACCTAAGCAGTGAGTAAGCAGCTTATGTAGCAGTGATCCACCTCTCAAATTTAATCAAAAATATCTTCATTTGTGTTCGGAAGATAAACGAAGGTCTTAAGGGGTTGGTACAGCATGGGGGCGAGTAATTAATGACTTAATATTTATTTTTGGGTGAACTAACCCTTTAAGTTCAGAGATGTTTGCACAGGAAAACAAAACTTCGCACCGAGCCAAGTGAGCTAAGCATTTATTAACCCGCCAGTCGTATGGATTACTTTCATGATGGATGCTTCAAAAGCCTGGGCACAATTCAATTCCATATGATACCTAAGATGGCTTCATGGTGAGTATTTTTGGCTGAACTATAGCAAGGTACGAAGAACGGACACGTGATGTCAGTAAGCCCTAACACGAAAAAACTGTTCACAGCCATTTTGTCGATGGTGGTAGCCATGTTTCTGATTGGCTAAAAAGCATGAGCCGCTTCTCAGAATGCTGTTAACGTTTTATGCACAACTGTTACAGATACAGAGACAGGTGGGATTTCTCATGATACTTTTCAATGTTTTCTGTGAGTTAGTGAATGTTTTCTTCTGAACTTTATACACCTCTTTCTGAGATTCATGTATAACAGAGATTCAAATTCAAGTATTTTTTCCCCATGTAAATTATGTAACAGTTTAATTAACAATTGAACATGCATTGTACAACCCATGAGGTAATATAACATTTTTTTCTCTCTTTAGCATAGATTCATCTATTTCTCTAAGAAGGTTATTTGGTTGAAATGCTGCAGTTCAATACACATATATGAAACTCAAACATTTGTCAAGAACTTGTGACATAAAAATAGACAAAAGAAATTACCAACAAGCAAGGTGACATGACCATGATTTTTTTATACATACCTAGTCTAATCCCATTTAAACATATTAAGTTTGAGATCAGTACCCATAAAACCATCTAATTAAATTCAGATCTAAAGATTTAAGCCTGGAAAATCCAGTGTGTTTTCTTCCCCTCTGAAGGTATGACCATTCATGATCTGTGTTCCCTGTATCACATAAAAAATATTGCACTTTGATCATGATATGTGCTAGAAAAACAGTGAGATGCTGCTATCCCTAATATCAATCTCATGCCGTGTGGTTAGAGGTGCTCTTGGATTTTAACTGTGAATTACTGTGCGCTTCACTCGCAATCATAGTGTGTTAAATTCACTACAAGGTGCATCATTGAATATCAAAGGTTTTAACCAGGACTTAGAAAGTGTGTATAACACAACCTCCTTGAAAATGTCCAGCTGAAGAAGCTGAAATCTTTTTGTCACAACTCTGTCTGTTCAAAAAAGCTGGTATAAGGATCCATTTTTCTTCGGGAAATCCGGAGTTGAATGTCTTTGAGCACTTGGCCCAGAGACCCAGTGATATAGTCTCATTGAATAAGGGCACCAGAGGTGTGTGGATGAATGTCACGTGACAGTCTTTTTTTTTTCTTTTTTCTTTTTTTAAATAAGGAAAAATCTCATATTATTGGATGTAGGAAGTTTTTTTTCTGTACAGCTGAGTATATACATTCCAAATGTGCATATTATTGCAACAATAAGAAATGAGGTTGCATATTTTAAGAATACATGTATTGCGTCGAATACCTCAAGTCATCTATATGAGACAGACACTGATTGTGTATACAGACAAACAACACAAAACTATGCTGACACTGATGTTAAACAGGAACAAACTGTGTTTTGAGCAAAATTCTGATGTGCCTTTGCCTTCATTTGGAATGTCATAGGGAATTCATTAACCCATATGGCGAGCAGTGAGGTCATGGGTAATTTTATTTTCCCTCAAACTACACACACTTCCAAGGATGTGAATGTAAGTCTGGGAGATGATGTTTAAAGGTGCACTTTTTTCCCACAAAGTCTAGTGTTTGTTAATCTAAGTGATATACACTCACATGAGATGAAGATACATCAGTGCTCTAAAAAAAAACACATTTTCGACATTATCGAGCATTATGGTGGTTTACATATTAAGATCATATGACCAGCCCAATATTTTATTTTATTTCAGATGTATTATTGTCCCTATTATGGGATACTTTTGCTTGCAGAATAAATTAATCATGTCAGACTGCGAATAGGGTATTTCTGCAGTGACACCAGTAACGAAAACTCCAGTATCCATTCCATCCTGCAACCACTTTCATATCAGTCAGCAAAAAATAAGTGCACCTTTAAGAGCATAAAATATGTAAAACACTGCATGCCCCAGTGTTCAATAATCTTCATCTCTGAAAATGAAATAAGATTCACCCATAGCAAGTCTATTAACATAAACACCAAAAAACAGCATGTTCCTTTGTGCTTCAGTTCACATTGTAGTGCTTTTGTGTGTGTGCAGGTGTGTATACAGTACATTTCCTTCAACACTCTCCAGCAGCAATCAACTCGCCTGGTCTGGCTAGTCTATCCCTTCTGTTTTGCTCCTCCTCGTCCTCTTCATACAAGGTGTGATGAATGCTCAGCAGCGGGTGTGAGGGGTTTCGACTAAAAGGCCCGGACTGGCTCTCCGGCTCTGCCCCATGGTTGAGAGGATCCTTTGGGGAGTCTGGAGGAGGCACGCTGGTCGTTCCACCATTCATATATGATGTTGTGGAGAGAGTGGCTGTAGAGAAGGTAGTGGTGGTGGACAGTGGAGGAGACTCTTTCTTCTCTAAGGGGACAAAAAGGTGATATCGAATTTTCGGTACTAATATAAAATAATACAAGTTTTATGTCTGATATCAAAATGGTATGCTATTGTGTCTAAATAAATAATTATATAAAAAAAGGTAACACTTTATTTTAAGACCCGCAAACAACTGAGTAAGTACACAGAAATTACGGTGTACGTTTCTGTAATTATAGTGTACTTCCGTGTAAGTATAAGGGAACAATATGTTAAGTTTGGGGTAATAAAGGGGTAACAAGCAGATATACAACCTGCAAATAACTTCGTAAGTACACTGAAATTACGATGTACATTTCTGTAATTATAGTGTACTTCCGTGTAGGTAAGGGAACAATATGTTAAGTTTGGGGTAATAAGGGGGTAACAAGCAGATATACAAGCAAATTATTTAATTAGTTAAAAAATAACAGGCACCTATTCTTTTAATATATTCCAGGCAAAAAATGTACGTCTGTTGTTAATAAAATGTATACTTCTGGCTAAATATGTTCTTGTGCAATGTTACAGGGTAATTTTGACATCTGTGGGTTTAAAATGTGAAAATTAAACATATATATATATATATATGATAAAAATCAAATTTATTGGCTTTTCTTACTAGATTACTTAATGTTAAATCAAAATTATTTTCTGTTATGATTTTAATTTAGACTGTACCTTGTGGTAATGAGTACTTACCTTATCCCATTGAATTGCAATGACACTTAAATGTCAGGGCAAATATACTGTGTAATTAAAACTTTTTTGTTGTTGTTGTTTTATTTTCTTGATAACAGTACCGTTCTCTGTAATTACAGTGCAAATAGTGTTGTTTCGTATTGCTACATAGTAAGTAGCTTTGTTACCCCCTTGTTCTGTGTAGTTACAGGGTAAGTGTAACTCCTGCGGGCTGTAAATTAAAGTGGTGCTTGTTACCCCCTTTTTACCCCAAACTTACATATTGTTCCCTTATACCTACACGGAAGTACACTATATTTACAGAAACGTACACCGTAATTATTGTGTACTTACCCAGTTGTTTGCGGGTCGTAAAATAAAGTGTTACCAAAAAAAATCATAAGATCAATTGTTTTAAATCTTACCATTAAATGATGTAGACCTCACAACATTTTACAGTATAAAAATTGCTAAATTCATTTTGAGATTTGTTTAAGATTTAGCAGAACATTTAACAGTGTTACTAAATGATTACTGTTTTTAAAAATTACGTTTAAGGTGAGTTAGATGACGGTGAAAGAAATGTAAAAAGTGGGGAAAATGTGAAAATGGGAAAACTAGGGCAATTTATTGCATGCACAATATTGCAGTTCTAACCTAAAAGGATTTGTGCACTTCTGGTTCAATAGTTCCAAAGTTCCAAATAAATGGGGTTTCCTGAATGCTTTTATGTGTCTTGGGAAAAGGCATTTTGCTAACATGTGACTAAATGGGACTACAGAGGTTGTCAAGGACATTCAAGGCAGGGTAGGTGATTTGTCCCAGAAATATTTTTTGTTATGCTGGTTGAAAGTCTTTTCACATCCTGATAGCAATCACTATGTTCAGTGGTCTAAATGCATTTATATGTACATACATCATCTGTGGAAGGCATAGGACCATAAAATGTTCATCCAATCATTGAATTCGGTCAGACTGCAATGATACGATGTCCTATTTAGCTGTCAATGTATGTATTTCCATACCTCCGTGCTCCCTGCTTTGAAACAGCTGCTTTGACACTATGAGGGAGGGTGGGATCTTATGGTTTCAAAGCTAACACGCTATTGCTAGCCTCTCTGAAAATTGCCTACCCTACCTTTAAATGTCATGACATAAAACAGGAAAGTCATCTACTCACTAGCTCACTTTTAAGAATAGATTGGAAGTGACGTTGAAGTCATGTGATCTTGGTATAGTTTGTTTATAGCCTAATTTGTACCTTTTACTTCTGCCGTTTGTATTTAGGCTTTAAAATTTGTTATAATTGTGTTCATTTGTGAAGGTTATCTTGATGTGTACAAGTAAGAATAATAAACTTGTGTTGGTCACAAAGCTTTTTTGCACAATGGAACATTTCTATTGGCTTTCTGTAGACGGACACTAGCAATGCCAGATATGGTTCTGATATACTGTGCATCTCTAATTCAAGCATACCAGAAAGAGAAGAGGAGACGTGGACAACTGCATGTGGACCCTCAATATACACATTACTGAGGGAGTGCTCAACAGGGACTGGCTCAGGGTTGACTGTCTCTGGTTTCGCTTTCTGGATGGTTAGCATGTAGGGATGAACATCCAACGTGAGGTTAAGAGAGTGTTTCTTCTCTAAATTGTATGTTTCTGTAGCTGAAAAGCAAAATCAGAAACACGATCAGAGGACGATTATGACCATATTAGCCATACTAACTTAAACCAGGTTTTACTTTGGCCTTACTTATGCTTGTAGGAGGATGTTGTGTGCTCTTGCTGTCCAGAAGTGGAGCCATAATGCTATCTGGTACATTCTTCCTCCGGACTGGTTTAGGTTTATCTGCCTTAATACTATTATCCAGTCTGGTTAGAGTCAAGGGTTCCTGTATGAAAGCAAAGAAATATAAGGTACATTTCACTAATAGAAGGACCATACATACTGTGGCAAGCTATTCATTCACTAAATGTGAATGAAAACCTAGAGTCAAGTCTTACTTTAAAAGACTGTGGCAAAGGGTTAGATGAGGGGATCCACTTCATCTTCTTGCGGGGTCTTTTGATTACTGAGGGCTCTCCTCCCAGCTCTCCCACACCGAGCACTGACGGGTCCATACTGGGGTCAATAGTCTGGATACCAGAGTCTCTCATAGTCGGAGTGGCGTCGTGATTGGATTGAGCCAATGCTGCCAGCAGCTGCCGCACCACATTGTCATACATGAGGTCACTCTCATTTGTAATAAAGTCCAGTCTGTTGAGAGACTTAATGTGGTCTCTGTTCTCATTACAGAACATAGCCAGAATGTTAATGTCGCAAAACTGTGACTTCTGCCAGCGCCGACGTGTTTTAATGCCAACTTTGTGCAGCTTGTCGAAAACGAAATTGGACTTGCGTACTACAAACAAATGCAGCAAGTTCACAAGGATAATGAGGTTCATAGTACACAGCAAAGAGATGTCCACGGCGGCCATAATTCGCTGGAGCTGCACGGCTGGTAGCTTGCAGTTGACATTCAGTCGCAGTTCAGGGATGCTGCTAGTGTCCGGCGGCTCGCCAAGCGCGCAAGTGAACTCGTTCTGCCGCTGACGGGCGTAGTAGGTGCTCAGGTAAGTAATGGGCATTGAGCTGAGGCAGACGATGGCTAAATGTCGCCCCAGGTACAGCTTCGCCAGAAAGTTACTCTGCCCTCTGCGCTCAAGATACTTTTCAAACAGGTTCTGCTCTGGGCTCTTCTCCTTCTCTGCATTCTCGATGATCTCCCGTCGCTCACGTTCTGTAATCCCCGGCCCCTTAGACTGGATCTGCTTTTCAATCTTAGGCGCTCTGCCCTCGGCCGCCCTGTGGTAGCAGTTGTCGATCTCTTGTAGGAGGAAGTTGAGCTCGGAGGTGAGACGAGTGGAGGCCAGGAACTCCCATCCAAGGGCAGGTATGTACATGATGCCTGCGAAGGCCAGCAGAGCGTAGGGCAGAAACTTGTGCTCGAACAGGGAGGGCCGAAGATCGGGGTCGACACCAGGAACAGCATCCCGAAGCTCTGTCCAGCAGTAACCTCTGGCATACAGAGCCTGGTCTCGGGTGAAGTTGTGTGGGGTGTAGCAATATATAGATTCCTCTAAAAGAGGAGATAGAAAATCATAAGAATTCCACTTCACAAAATAATCGGGATTTTGGCATAACAATTAATTAGATACCACTAGTGTTACCATCATGCTGTACCAACACAAACGAAGATATTTTTGCCCAGAAAGTCATTGAAGAAAATGTTTAAATATTCCATGTGACTACAGTGGCTCAAGTATAAGTTTATCTAGCGACGAGAATACTTTTTGTGCGAAAAAACAAACAAAAATAACGACTTTATTCGACTATTCCTTTTCTTCCTTGTAGTCCTGAGACGAGAGTTCAAGAGATTTTTACGACGCATGCGCGAGAATTGCGAACTCCTTAAACTACTTCAGTTCAGTTCTCGCACATGCGTCGTGAAAATTATTCAAATTAATACTGTATATCAATCACAACTGACTCTGTCCAGGAAAATCTGTCTTATCCCGCAGGGATTTGTTTCTTGTAATGAGCTTTCATCAGGTTTCTATAAAGTAGAATGGGCTTACTGCATAGTGTAAGGCAGCACAGGCCAATCTATTGATGAATCAGTGATGAAAACAAATGCTACATTTGTCTGTGCCAGCTGGACAAAGTCTGAGGTAATTCTTTCGCAGCTACTGTAACTCCTATAGACGCCTCCACCTTACTCTGGGTCTCAGATTACACTCCTGCACAGAATCGATAGTGTAAGTTAAGCAAGATAATAGGTTATAGTCGGTGTGTCTAGATGGGAAAGATCTCTTAATGGTTACAGGCTCAACTTTTTCTTTCAGTACTTTCAAGTTTCAGACTATTCACTCGAGGGCTTGGAGCCAGAGAGGGGGTAAGTGGCATTTTGGGCGAATATGAGTTTTTTATATCAAAATAAAGGTCTCGATGAGCTCTATCCAATGGTGCCAAAATACCTGTCTGAGATCAAAATGTATTGAATAAAGCAACAAAAAGGCTTATCTGACGTATTTGATTATTTTTTTTTTTTTTGAAAATGTTTTAGAACATGTTCATTGTGTTTATATGCCATACATTTTTCTTACTTAAATAGTCATTCATGTAAGTATGCCTGTGGTTGCATTGTTTGTGATTCAAGGTTAATAATACAGGTAATTGAAGTATGGTCAAATTTTTGTTTTGTCTCTCCTGTACAGTTTGTTAAAAGCCACTTACGTCCCTCTGGCTCCAAGCCCTCGCACTGTTCTTGCATTTTATCCTATAAACAGCCTCAGCCAACATGACAATGAGGGTTTGACCTTCACTAATCCTCCTTCTTGATATAATAAGTGTTCCTAATGAAAAATATTGTAATGTAGTAACGCTCAAATGATGTGAAAAGGCAATTTAAAGTGCAGTCTCACAATTGTTCGAAGTGTAAATGTTTGTATATCGCCAACAGATCTAAACTATACTGCATGTTTTTGCCCAGCAGGGTTCTCGTTCAGTCACAGCCAGTTGGTGCTGCTATGCAGTAAGACTGACTCAGCGTTTAGCGTAACCCCGCCTCCCTCCTACCACAACCCCTCTTTATCTCTCTCTCTCTCTCTCTCTCTCTCTCTCTCTCTCTCTCTCTCTCTCTCTCTCTCTTCCTACTTAATCACCCTACAATCTATCTAGAAACAATCTTTTAACCACTCCTCTGCTGTATACTAGCGGACAACAGGAATATAGAAAGTCTTATAGAACTATTAACAATGGGTCAACTTTAAAAACTTGGCAAAAATCTGGCACTCTCACCAGTGCCATCCAAGTGTAAATCCAAAAATATTTCTAATTTAGAGTGTAATACCATATCACAAAAAATGTCCATAAGTATTAAGTGCATTCCTCAATCTAAGCATGTTTCCTTCCATACATTTTTACGAAAATGGTAGGATTTTGCATAAAAAATGCTGGACGGAGACACCAAGATAAAGAATAAAAATGCCAAAATGTTCACACTCAAATGAAGTGTATAAATGGTTTAATGGAAAAGAAGCACATAAAGTATTAAGGAGACACATTCACCAAATAAATCCCTTTAAGTGCATGTGACTGAATAATTTGCTCAGATTGTAGGTTATCATCACCGTTTCGTTGCTCATTTGCTCAAGTCTGCAGTAGCTCAAGTCTTCAGAAATCCCTAACTCTTATAAAAAACAAATGGCTTTCAGAACTCTAGTCACTGAATATTGTAAGGTGTTCATAGTGTACGTTTGTCCAAATAATGTGTAACACCACTAACCTGCAAAGTTCCGTGTGAAAACTAATGTAACCAGCAGAATAGGGATGATGACAGTCCCTATGGTGACGACCCGGTCAAAGGGCAACTCTAGTTTGAGTTGCACCATGAGACCTGCGAGAACCCCGCCTTTCTCATCCTGTGTGGAACCTGGCAGGATCAACTCCTTCAGCTTCTCACCCGCAAGCAGAGCCGTGGCCATGTCCAAGTTCTGCTCGAAGATGTTCTGCATCCGGTCCCAGCAGAATGCTCGCCACTAACCTCACAACACTCCTGATGGGAATCGAAGCTCCTCCTCCTACTCCTAACCCGTCAGCCAACGGATTGGCTGCGGGCTTTTCCCTGCAACAATATAATGAGTTATGTGTAAGAGGTGTTGACTTTGAAAGTGGATCTTATAAGACTCACAAAGGAATCTTTGTGATCAGCCTGAGTCGATGGGTTATTGATGGCTGATCTTGTCAGAGGTAGATTGAAGAGATCAGATGATTTGTTGTTGGCGCTTATATTGACAGCTGGGATGAATTTGTCATCCTATCTATTCCATTCCTCAAAAACCTGTAAATGATCAAGAGAGTTCATTCAGAATCGGAGTTAACAGATATAGATTAAAGGGATAGTTCACTCAAAAATGAAAATTTTGTCATAATTCACTCACCCTCATTTTGTTTCAAACAGATTCTTTCTTCTGTTGAACACAAAATACAATATTTTAAAGAATGTTGGTAACCAGACAGTTGACAGTAGCCATTGTCTTTATGTAACCCCTACACCCGGGTCCCACTCGACTCGCTCCGAGCGGGCCTCGAACCCGGGTCTCCGGCATGAGCGTCAGGCACTCCAACAAGGAGGCTAAAGACTGCAAAGGAGGCTAAAGTCCGTTACATTTACCAAATTACCAAAATTCTAAAAAATATGTATTCTTTGTTTAAGAATCTCCAACAGGTTTGGAACAACTTGAGGGTAAAAAAGTGGTCAACATTTCTTTTTGGGTAAACTATCCTTTTCACAAGAAAAACTTCCAAACATATTCTTGATGTTGGCAACGTCCCAGATAGCAAACTGACATTGAATCAACGTGGAAATATGACATCGAAACAACGTTGATCTGACATAGTTTTGCTCATCGAATTAACGTTGAACCAACGTCAGACGCGTCATTCTTTCAAAACTAACGGAAAATCAACTTGAAATCAACACGTTGTTTCAACGTTATGAAAGCAAATCAATTTTCGATTTTCATTTAGCTTTGAAGAATGCCACGTCTGACGTTGGTTCAACGTTAATTCGATGAGCAAAATCAACGTTGTTTCAATGTCATGAGAGACGTCGTTTCCACGTTGATTCAATGTCAGTTTGCTGTCTGGGGTAGTATCTATAACCATAAAATAATTCTATAAACATAAAAGTAGCCTATATTGCTTTTACTGCTGCATGTTCAGACTCTATGAAAGTGCATATTCCTTCAGAAACCAATGGAGTGTGCCAGGTGTGGCTCTGCAGAGTCCTTCGAGAGCATACTAGTGTGACAAGGACAAAAGGACACAATGACATCCCTGAGGCTTAATCATTCAAGACAGTCTAGATTAGATATGCTTTTTTGGTCTTAAACTCATTGGAAAGTTTTATTGTTTACTTCTGACCTACAGATGGAAGCTTGATATGTTGCATTGTGTCTTTACCAATGGCATAAAAACACAGACAAGGAGCTGTAGTACATTTTGAAATCATTACATCTCGCTTTGAGCTCAAGAATTCAATAATGAACAGCTTTCTAAGAAATGGAAAGCACAACAAAAAACAGCAGGAATTCCAAATTTGTAAGTTAACTTAAATACAAATTTATTTGGGGGATGAAGTCAATCAGATTTTCAAATTAATGCATTAAACATGATTTATGTTCATCTAAAAATGTAAACTAAGCAATGTCTTAATGGTCAGAGCTGTTGTGTAAATGATTTACTTATGCAAATATATAATAATATTAATATAATGAATGCAAAAAGAAAAAGAAAAATGTAGTAAACGCAGAAATGTTTTTAAAAGAATTAAATAAATATTCAACCTGCAAAATAAATAATAGTTTGTTTAAAATGTGGGAATAAATACTGTATTTCATGGGATGGATCATATTCAGTATCCTCTCTTGGGGACTTTGGGACAATTATGGACAATTATCCTAGTTATGGACAATTTGTTCCTCTATGAGACACTTAAACTGCAGGTTTAGAAGTCAAAGAAGTTGATAGTGATACGAATGTGTCATGCAAACTTAAAGCAACAGAAGTGATGTAGTAGGCTATCTTTTAACATAACACAGCCTCAGACACAATCTAGTTTTATCGACTATATGCTGTAACGAAACTGCCCGACATATTGACAATGTTTAGGTGCAAAGGTGATGCACATCACTTACGCTCAGTCGAGGAGCTGTCCATCACCGGATCATCAGGCTATCCGGCATCATCACTGGCTAGAAAGACATATAGCGACTTAAGACAAAGATATGCTAAAATACATGATAATATACGGCATGAGTAAAAGAGATGGGCTGCATTGACTATCATCGTCATGATGTCACATACCTGTCAGATTACACGATTATATTGAGGAGCACGCAGAGCCTGAATCCCATGCTAAAATCAACAACACCTGGACAGATCTCTTTCTCTTCACAACCACCAGATCTCCAAAAAAAAAAAAAAAAAAAGAAAAAGAAAAGAAAAGAAAAAAAAAAACGGACGCGGATGCATTGACTTGTGCTTTACTGTTGAGCATCCCCGGCGTCTGTAGAGTTAATCTGCAGTGCGGGCGAGCCGTTTCAGCGTGTATCCGGGCACACACACCGGTTTGTTCCGCCTCTCGCCATTCCTCTCACTGACAAACCTCATACACTTCTCCAGTTCACACGATCATCTTCACACAGACCATCAGTTAACATGGGTATCGCTTGTTCTGCCTTGCACAATATCGTTAGTTCCATAGTGTATGGAAACGCATACGATAAAATAGACAATATGCTTAACCAAAAGGCAACAGAAACCATAAGGGTTATTTTGGCTGTAGCCTAGTTGCTGTGCATAAAAAATCCACCAGCACTGTTTCTATTCTATTCTATTCTATTCTATTCTATTCTATTCTATTCTATTCTATTCTATTCTATTCTATTCTATTCTATTCTATTCTATGTTCTATAGGCTATATCTCATGTATTATTTTTAATGTTCACTGTAGAGTTAAATTTGGGAAGATGTTTTGGGTATTGTGCAGTAGCTTTTATTTATTAATATATATATATATATATATATATATATATATATATATATATATATATATATATATATATATATACGTATATATATAAAGACCATTAAAGAGATAAATGAAAATTCTGTTATCATTTACTAAAATTATTTAAAATATTTTCCTTTGTGTTCAGCAAAAGAAAGAAACGCATACAGGTTTGCAACAACTTAAAGGTACGGAAGAGGATAGGGCCAAGCAATAATAAAAAAAATAAAACCATCTCGAGATTAAAGTCACCATAATGCAAAATTATGGGTTTGCTATGTGGGGAAATGTGCTGGTTACATTTGTTAGACATCAGCTGATTACTATTATTATATTATATATTAAGACCCTTGATTCTCACCTGACTATGGCTTTGTAAACTCTATCCATGATGTGGTTTATAATGGACTGTGCAGAAACAGTGACAATGCTACACACTCTTGGCTTACTCTGGTTATTATCTGCTGTCTCAGACGACGATATGTTCCTCCCGTTTTAGCCACCGTAGCTTCTACGAAAGAGATGGGTGAGCAGTGGGCTGACCCCTTAGTGCAACTCGCAACCGAACCGCTAGATGCCGCAAAAAATCACACACTGCACCTTTAAAAAAAGTTGCTGCCTTTCACAAGTACAATCAACTAGAATGTGTAAGTCTTTCAACTTAAATTACATTAAATGGACTTAAAAATAAGTTGAATATTGTATAACAAAAAAAGTTGAAAATACTTTTGATAGGCTATATATTATAGCTATATAGTACTAAGACACCCGCAGTACTAAGATGTTTATTAATCCCTTTGGTCTTCATATTCGCTAAATGTGAAAAATAAAAAGCTCAACCAAAAATCTCATTATTTACACAACAATTCGAAAAAGTCATACAGATTTAAAACAACATGAGGGTGAGTAAATTAAGATTTTTGACGTGAACTAGTTTAAATCCATGTCAGTGTTGTCTATTTTGCTCTTTTTATTCAAGACTCCATCTGCACTTGGACTAAAACCTGAACAAACATATCAAGCTGTAACGTCACTATCTGGAATAATTTATATTCACATTTCACATAAACAGCCTTTAAAATTTTATTGATCTACAACAACATCAAAAGATGCACATTGTTCATACAAAAATAAAATCTAACATAGTAAAAAGGCTTGCACGCAACAAGGTAGTGAACAGCATATGGTCCATTAAAGTGTGTTAGAATTATTAAATGCATCATATATTAGGTCCCCTACCCTTTCAACATCCAACCTATGGGATTTCTAAATAATGCATTAAAGTGCTGTGGATTGTACAAGCATGGTGTGTTCACCATTTATTTGCATATAAACTTGCTCAGTCGTTTGACCAGCACATATAATTCTATTTTCAAACTGGAAATAGTATATTCATGATTGTGAGACACAAGTTTAAGGATTTTTACAATGGACTTTCAAAACCGATCCCTAATTTTGACTTTACTTATATTAAACTGTCATTCAATAATATCTTTGACAGACACTACATTTTAAAAATCTGGGGTTGTTAATTAATTTATGTTTTTTTAAGGATGTCTTTTATACTCAGTGGCATTTATTTGATTAAAAATACAGTAAAAACAGTAACATTGTGAAATATTATTACAATTTAAAATAACTGTTTTCTATTTGCATATATATATTAAAATACATTTATTCCTGTGATAGCAAAGCTGAATTTTCATCAGCAATATCTTTGCCACATGATCCTTCAGAAATCATTCTATTGATTTGGTGCTCAAGAAACATTTATCATCACTATCAATTTTGAAAACACTTGTGTTGCTTAATATTTTCGTAGAAACTGTGATACTTTAAAAAAAATGTTCTAAAAAGTTCAAATAAACAGCATGTTTTTGAAATAGACATCTACTAGTTTTGTATAAAAATGTGAATGTCTTTCCTTTTATTTCAGATCAATTTATATATCTTTGCTAAATAAAAGTATAAATTTCGTAAAAAAAAAAATTCTTACTATAAAATCCCAACCCCAAACTTTTAACCGGTGGTGTCCGACTCTTAAATGTAGCAGATGACAGAACTCTTAAGTTTCATACCCCGAAAAGTGATGCTCTTCCAACTGACATTCTCATATCTTCCATATTTGTACATTGACTTTTTTTCTCAGTGTACTGCGTTTCCTTCTGTTGCCTGTATCTTTGGTCACTGGGCCATTTGGACCACCACTGCTTTCCAGGCCTTTTCTTTGTCAAAATCCCTTAGTGTGCCATTTGATGTGTGTTGCTGTAAGAAAAGAATGAGATGGTGGAAAAGAAATGGTCCAACAACCACCTTGAGATCTTCCTTTGTTAATTACAACATCCCCCACGTGTGTTTTCACAGAATAAAAGGAGCGAAACAACTCTACCATACCATTCCACTGTGATTGTGTTTCATGCTACATTTGGCACCGTACAGTACCGTTTTCCTTTATTATTATTTTTTTGCTAACATCATCTGCAGTTATAGTCACATATAACAACATTTCATGTACTCTTAAACTGACCCATCAGTCATGGGGTGTATGTTTGTTTGTGTGTTTACCTCGCAGTGCTTTTTCTGTAGCGTGTCCCATTCAGTACGTCCCATGCGGAGCTGGCTCTTGTAGGAAGCACACTTTATTACGGTGGCTAACATCAGCACCGCCTGCACCAGCAGCAGTCCCATCAGGACAAGCAGCAGTATGTCATATGTCTGCTGCATCAACAACATACATTCACATACTTAGCACGCTTCAAACAACCTTCAAGATGGGTGTGAAGGTGAACATGTATCTGAATTCCAGAGTTTAAAGGGATGGTTCACCCAGCCAAAACCTGTATGCTTTTTTTATTCTGAACTCAGCAGTGTTGTTATTGTAAATAATTAAAAATGTTTTTCTGTAAGATGAAAAAAAAAAAGAAGATTTTTTAAAGAAATTAAAAAAAAAATCTAAATGTTGCCTTGGCAACTAAATTAAATAAACAAGTTGAAGTTGTAGTATTAGAATGACTAAAATAAAAAATAAAGAAATGGAAATAGATTTAAAAATAAAGAACAGCTCTCAATTAAAATACTGTTTGGTCACAAAACACGTCAGAAACAATGATGTTCGATGATGTCATTGATATCCAACATGATTTCACAACTGCAGCACAGAAGAATATTTTCATTACAGAGTAATATTTTTTAATATTTAATGAATTTTCCCTCTCAGGGAACCAGGGTTACATACGTAACCTGAGACGTTTTTCATAGAAGAATAACATCATATTTTGGAGAACAAGAGGGCAATGTAATTTTGTTATTATTTATCTATTTATTATTTTGAATTAAATTTTTTTATTTTGAGTTCATTTTAATTTTAATACATTTATTACTGTTACGTTTGTCATTTTTTTTTCTATAAGTATCTTTAATTAATTTTCATTTCAGTTTTAGGTTTAGTAAATTTAGTACTTCAGTGTAAATATATTTATTTCAATTAGCTGCCAAGGCAACATTCTAATTTTCATTTAAGCCTTCAAGTTTTTCATCCAATATTTTTATTTTATTTTATTTCAATTACCAATTTTTAAAAAAAAAAAAAATTCTTAGTTTAGTTTGGGATTGTCAGTAGTTTGGCTCATTTGACTGACAAGAACAGGATTCACAGAAACCTCTGTTTAACAGAATCATAAATCTGATATAATCATCTTAACCTTAAATGCTAAATACAATGGACTTCACCTTACTGTAGTTTGTCATGTGATTTTATGTCAGGATGTAGAATCAGCAGAGCTTATACAGATTCTTAAATTTGTAATCCCACACAACACAGCATTAGGGCGAATAAATAATTCTCATTTTTGAGTGAGCTATTCCCTTAAGGCGTCAAAAAGGTCATATTGAAACTAATTTGATTTGATGCACAGAAATGACTCACCTTGACTAATGTCACTTCATGCATAAAGATCTCAATAAAATTAATCACACTGCTGGACAAGAATCCAGAAGCAGAGAAAAGCAGTGGTGATGTCACACTACTTATAGCAATCAGCATCTCCACCTACAGCAGTGGAAAAAAAGAGAAAAAAAAATAATGAGAGAGAGAATCACTCTAAAGAGAAAGCATGCAGACAGCTAAATGAATGAGAATAGCGAATGTCCTTTAGGGATGTTTGATTGCATTGCTTTAATGCTGTAGAGACCCTGATGGTGACTCACCAGACTCTTGCTGGGGTATTCTGCCACCACATGGCTGGCAATGGCACTGGGGAAACACTGCAGAGGGATCACATAAACAACCATCAAGAACCGAACGGAAACATTCATAATCTGAAATTAAATAATATTTTATATAATAAGCTGAACTCACAGCTACCAGGATCCAGAAGAAAGTGACAGAAAGGTATGGCTCTGGGAGGAGAGCACCCAAATTGAGAGCAATAATTCCTCCGAATACAGCGGCGATGCCCAGTATAACCTCAATTACCTGCACCAAAGAAAGAGCAGCAGATCTACAGTGTTCTTTGTTGATATACAGCAGATACACTCACATATGATCTAATTTGTAAGCAACTCACGGCATAGGCCTTGAGAAGACGTGTGGGGAACGAAGCTGGGGTCACAACCACAGGGCCATCAGACACTGGCTGGAGGAAAGAGATGGATGATAGCAATGAGGAAAAGAAAAAGAGCAGAGAGACATGAGCACATATAAAATGTAAATCACATAAGCTAGAGACAAATACAGAAAGTCATAGACATATCACATGGTGATAATAGCTTCCAGGGATTTAGCATAAAAGGATTTTGCAGTTATTTTGCATTAAGGCAAATTTTATCTCAAGAAAAGTCTGTAAAAATAGGACCCAAAGTACTGCATTAATTTTTCACAGGTGTTAAACCTGTACTTTTGAATTCCGCGTTGCACTGAGTTTAGGGTTTTAAGGAAATGTCCATAAACGTAATGGTTAATGTTCTGGCAGAAAATGACCAGTAGCTTTACAATTTCCTATATGCAGATTTATTTAAGAGTGTGTCTCAGTCAGATAGAAACTGAATCTCAATTTCCACTAAGCAAGCATAATTCATAATGCAATATCATAGATCATTTTTTGAATCATTACACAATTTGCATAAACACAGGCCAAAAATGATGATATACTGCTGTCAGTCGATATACATAAAAGGTCAGAAACTCTTTATACACACCTTGCAGTGTCTGCAACAGTCCTCCGCTGAGCGAGCTGATAGGATAACAGTACTAGCCGTGAGCACTTCCAGCACAATAAGCAGGAGCAGGTTAAAGTTAATCTTTAGAATGACAGATAGCAGTAACTGTTTTAATTGTATATATTTTTACATGAACATCATAGCTAACTGTCTGTAGAGCACTGTAACATGTGTTAACATGCAGTTTATTTAATAAATAAATTTAAGAAACCTTATTTCTTCCAAATTCTTTAAAATGACTTTTGCTTTGCCATTGTCATATTATAAAATATACTAGGCTTGCGCAAAACCATTTCATTTGGATATTACCACATGAAACACATATTTTTTAGGTTACCTGACAAACATTTTAGGGGTATTAGAGTTGTGATGTTCTCACATTGATGGCTGAGGGATTGATGGCGAGTTTACATCCGAACCACACCAGACACGTGGTTGTCACAGCAAAGGAGGACACATAGACCAATTGAAAGTCTGAGACCTGTAAACATAATAAAATGTGAATAGAAAATGTGAATAATCTGCCAAAACTCAATCAGGGGGATTAATACATCATGATTTATAGCCACATGCTGCCAAAAACTTGCTGCCGGAAACTTGATTGATGAACAGTGTTTGACTTAATACTATATTGATTGATAGAAATTGATGTAATAAATATTATAAAGTTATACTGATACGGTAACACTTTACAATACGGGTGCACTGATAAGGATTAATTTGTGGTTAACTAATGCACAGATAATACTGGATTAATTTGTAACTAATGATTATCTAAGCTATTCATTAATGATTACCACATTAAGAACTAATTAAGAGTCTGTAAGGTTAACATATTAGTTCATACATGAATTGTTGTTAATTTAATATGTAATTGTTGTTTAATTCCATAATAACTCATTTTTTAACTAATAGTGTTAATTAATATGTTAATTACCAGAATAAGCCAAAGCCTTGTATTTCAACTTCGAGATAATTTGACAGGTACACTAATATGCATTAATACATGATTAATTACTTCATTGTTAGTGCAAATTCATGTGCAAATTACTACAATTACTAAATGACTAGTTAATAATGATGTGCCCCAACAAGTAAAGTCATAACAATGTGATGCCTTTGCAAATCATTAGCTAATGATTAATTAAAGCAGACAACTGGAAGTTGAAGTGCATATCTTTGACTAATTGTGGTAATTAACACATCAATTTACACTATTAGTTCATAAAATATGTTATTAAGGAATTAATACACAATGACACATCGAATTAATAGCAATTCATGTACTGCTTAATCTATTAATCATATAGACTCTTTATTAGTTGCTGATGCAGTAATCATTCATTAATGGTTCTTTATGAGTTATACATTAACTCAAGATTATCTGTGCATTAAGCATACATTGATGATTATTAGTGCACCCGTATTGTAAAGTGTTACTGCAGATATTCCAATAAAGACGAGTAAATAGAGATTTTTGATGAGTGTGTTTGATACTTGTGTTCACCTAAGCTGTGCAATATAATACTACAGAAAACATTGTCATGATAGCCTTATACTCATAAAAAGTAACTATCTTACCAATATAATCTACATTGAAAAATATCCACTTACTGCAACTTGTCTGTTCTTGGCAATAGCAAAGCTCACCACTGCAGCTGGAATACTCTACAAGCCAGAAACAAAACAAATATCAATGTCAAACTGACCAGCAGCCTCATCCATGAGTAGAAGAGACACTCACAGATCCAGCAGTACAACGCAGGTAGTCCATTGCAGCTGGAAACACATTACCCATATAGAGAGAGAAAGCTGCCGCTATCAGCAAGCTGCTCTGGGGGTTAGAAACAGGTGGATTTAAGAAAAACAGTGTTTTAAGTCCGTTAGCCACAGGAGTGAAAATCTGCTCTGAGCCAAAGCTCTTACCCCTATGACAACGCTGTACAGCCAGATTCTGTAGCTAAAGCAGGGATGTAATGGCCCAGGCCGATCCAGCTGCAGGTCACTGGCCCTCACATCCACCGTGTAGCTGTCTCTCTCCAACCTCTCCCGCTCCAGATGCCGACTTAGAGTCCCTACCCCACTGTTTCGCTCCAGGGTGGACATCTGGGCGTAGCTGAACACTTCCTGGGCTGATGCCTCGTCTCGTTGCATCCTGATATCCATGACCCCTAGAGAGCCTGCATATAAATCATATATTGACTAGGCAAGAAAAAAAAAAGCACCGAGTGCAAACATTTACAGAAGCAGGTAAAGCATAGGCTTACATACTATTGACAGATTGCCATGTGATCCTTTCAATAACACTTAAACTTACCTCATCCCTATTGCCTTGGGTGGCATTCAATACATAAAAACTTTTTACTTTTCTAAGTGCATTTGAAGGTCAACCAATCACAAACCTACCTCTTTGAAGCATTAAACATAGTATTAAACATTGGATTGCATTCTTGTAGCTCATTTAATCCACTGCATTTAATATTCAACTATATTAGTGATCTGCCTTACTTAAAGGCACACTATGCAGGAATTTTTTTGTCAAACAGCGACCTCTAGAGTCAGTGTGGAGTTCTTAATGTTACAAATACCACTCATGGAGAGTGCTCTGCCATAGAGTGGTCTGTGCACTCACAGGCTGATACCCATTTGAAGCTGTTATATTAAGGTACAAATCTTGCATAATGTGCACTTTTTGCATTAAATAAGAGATAAAATGTGTTTTTGAACTTGTGTCTGCTGCTATCAGTGTCATGGACGCATATTGTCTCTTGTGGCGGCACACGTGCAGTCTTCACTCGTACGCGCTCTTCAATCTATCACAGTTGCGGAGACTTCGCCTTCGTGCTTCATATTGTGGTTGACGTGTGTGACGTCGTTGCCGTAAAGCATGTCGGGATTCTCGCGAGATTTGTTGGGGGCGCTCCTCTCAAACTTGCATTGCACAGCAGCACCCCCCCCAAGCTTTACTACCCGGATGATTCGCCCTACCATGTGTTTGTTTACCACCGAAATGACTTTGAAGCTGTTGCATAGTGTGCGTTTAAGGTGGACGACAATGTAATTTTCTTCTAGAAACAAACTTTTTTTTTTGTTCATGTTATCACTGTAAAGCTGCTTTGATATGATCTGTTTTGTAAAAAGCGTTATATGAATAAAAGTGACTTGACTTGACTTGGCTAGCAACACCATGAGTTTGATTGAACTCTGATGAACTGATAAAATGTGTATCTTAAATGCAATGCAAGTAGCTTTGGATAAGCGTCTACCAAACACATGAATGTAAATACGTATATTGGCCCATATTCTATATTTAACATTAATGGTACTCTCCATCATTTCTGTAAAAAAAAGACTACAATTTTCAAACATTATCCAAATCATTGTTCCACATGTTAGGTCTGAGTTTTGTTTATTGGATTTTTTTTAAACAATAAACACAATATACAATGTAACAAAACTACTGAAATACATGAAAAACCCATTACCATAGCCCGGTTTAAATGAAACTCACCCAGAATTGAAGGAATGAATTAATGAATGTATAGGGCAAATTTTAATGTGAGCCATAACATGGAAATAATTATCTGCAAAATGATATTGGTCAGATTTTTAATATAATCCCAAGCCATTCTGAACAACAACAACAACAACAACAACAACAAAAACAGCTAATGACAATCACACACATGATCAATCTTCTACCAATTTTAAAAGTGCCAGAACAGATTTACTTTAAGCATCTTTTTTCATTAAATGCATTTTCATAAAATGTTCCTTAATTAGACACAGTAAAGAAACCATATAGTGGACCATAAAACTCTGGCTTTACAGTGACATAACCGCAGTTCTACTCTCCATGACCCGCTTTTGAAAAATCATTTTTTTCTTTTTTCAATTTAGAGACAGCAGGTCCTTGAAGGAGCTCCAAGAACACAAAACCATACTAAATACAATTTTTGCAGTGATAAAATCATAATATGTGACCTAAAATATGAGCTCTGAGTGTTTTACTAATAACTAATAATTTCTGTAGTCGGTCAGAGGTGTAATAATTTTGGTGAACAATAAAGAAATAAAATGCAATCAAACAGCTCCCTCTTGAAAACCCACACGCACAATGAATACAAAGCACTTTCTCGTTATTACGTAAACAGCCACAGCAACACAGAGCAATAAAGAGGATACAGTGCGGAGATAATGCATGAAGGCAATGATTCATAAAAAAAGTTTGAAAACACACCAACCCCTCCTCCCTCGACCTATGCTATTGCTACAGAACTTCATTCTGAGCCTCACTTTCTTTCCTCTGTTCATTCATCTTATCCCTCCAACCCTCTTTATCTTAATCTCTGCTTCCTACTCACCTGCCTCCAGCTTCGGTTATTTCGGCTTAGCACCTGTTCCCCTGTTCCTGTGGAAGTCTAAGGTTTTAGTTGCACTTTATCTTTGTCTTCTTCCTCTTGTTCTTCTCCTCTCTCCACTCTCTCTCTCTCTTTCTGTCCCCTCCACTCCAAGTCAATAAAAACTTTTGGAACGGTTCAAAGCCTGGAACAGAAAGTTGCGAGTGTTGCCCTGCCAGCCAGCTTTAGCCAGTGAATGCAAATGGAGCGGAGAGATGGGGCTCAGATCAGGGGCTGCTGAGGCCAGACTCTTACTGCTCTGTTCAACTCAATGAGAGAACTCACACATAAATCAACACCCCCTCGCTGCCATACACACAGAGAAAGAATGCACACAACATAGACCGACTTTTCTCATGTGCACACACAAACAGGCACCCACAATTGTTCTTTTCTGTGAGTACATGTACACTACCACTCAAAAAAAGTTAAAAGGTATTTTTGTGGAAACCGTGATGCACTATTTTCAGGATTCTTTGATGAATAGAAAGTTCAAATACATTTTTTTGTAACATTACAATGTCTCTAGTGTCACTTTTTAGCAATTGGATGTACCCTTGCTGAAGTGTTAATTCTTGTTTTTTTTATAATCTTACATAACCCAAACCTATGAATGGTGTATCAGAGTTTCCAAAAAACCTGCAAGCAGTGAAACTGTTTTTAACATTGATAATAATAAACGTTTCTAAAGCAACAAATCAGCGTATTAGAATGATTTCTGAAGGATCATGAATAACGTCTGCAATGGCTGCTGAAAATTCAGCTTTGCCATCAAAGAAATACAGAAAATTATATTTTAAATGGGTCATGAACTGCCTTTTTAATTTTTTATATTGTTGTCTGAGGTCAACTTCTGACGTTCGCTTGGTTTTTACATTTAAAAACATCAAAATGAATAAGTAATAGGCTATTTTCTACCCTAGTTTTGAGCCTAGCTCAAAAACTTTCGGTTTTTATGGGTGTCTCGCATTGAAGACTTGGAAGTAAATGCCCACTGCTGTGAGTGGATAACAGTTTTGCATTTGCAGTTTCACTGTCCGGTTTGTCATCACAAGGTAGGTATCTATGTTATTTAGCTATGCGTGTAATGCGCGAATCGGTGGGCGGGGCTAAACCAGCCGCGTTGAAGTAGGCGTTGATCTTCTTCTGCGGGGGTGGTGTTTTATCCTCTCTGACGTCATAGTTCCCCACTTTGAAAAACGAGTCGTTTGCTGAGCCTGGCTTCAATAAGAGCTTTTATTGGACCGTTTTCAGATCTGAAACTTACAGGATATTCTTATAATATGATGATCTCTAGATGTCAAAAGCTCAAGGAAAATTTGATTTCTCAGTTCATCACCCCTTTAAAATATTAAAATAAAATAGTAACAATTTTACTATTGTATTTACTGACCAAAAATACACGGAGCCCAAGAGCACATTAAGAGACCTATGTCAAAAACATTAAACAATTGTAATTATCCCAAACTGACATAGTATGGCAGAAAACAAGATACGCATTTACAGTTCTTTTGCATAACAAGTTCAAAGCTGTGGAGTCCTGCACTTATCTCTTGCCTCCTCCCACTTGTGGCTTTGTTTTACTGAAGCGGACAAAACAGACCAGAGAATTGGGACATCCCATGGAGCTTCTAACCAGTGGGCACATAAACAGTATTTTGTCACACATATCTTTGAAGTGATTGAATCCAATCCATTTCTTTTGAGACTCATAAATATAACTATGTACCATTGTTTGGTTTATAGGTATAAACGAGATAAATAAGAGAAGAGTGAACATATGTGTAAAAATTCTCATGGCTGTATTTGTTGCAATGCGACTGTTCAAAAGTGTCCTTGAAAGGCAGTATCCATGGAGACCATTTAAACAGCCACCTTCCAATGGCTGGCCACCACACTTCACTGCCCTCTGAATATGCTCAACAACAAGATCACACGCTCACGTGGACACATTTACACACACACACACACACACACACCAGAGGCATGGCAAACCACTAAAAACACCCTGCAGAAGCATTATTGATTCCTAGTAACTTAGCTTTAAATAGTAATTTTAGGGGTTAATTAGGCAAGAGAGAGAGAGAGTGTAAAGTTTATGAGCTGTAGCAAAGAGAAACTTAAATGTTTCTTTTTATTTTCACCTAAATCATAAGAAAAATGTCTCTATAGTGGCCTGATGGGAAAGCTCACACGCACCATAAATGCCTAGTGGTCCTTTTAAAGGTAGGGTAGGCAATTTAAGAGAGGCTAGCAATAGCAAGCTAGCGTTGAAACCATTAAGGTGTATTCATGCCATGTAATAATTACTGCACTTACGTGATTTCAACTAATAAAAAGCATTCATGTAAGCGTTCCTCATAGCGCTTGTAATTACAATTTGTAAGATGGGAATTGTCTGAGAGCTTCTATCTGTACCACCTGACTGCTACAGATTAATTTAGGTGTTGCTAGAGGTGCCTTAGAAACGCATAATTCCCAGAATATACAGGTCAGAATATAATGTCACGTGCTCTCATTTTGAGACTATGGTAATTAAGGAGTGAATGCAGCATTAGAACCCACCCTCCCTTCAAAGAGCTCTTGAAAGCCACGCCTCCTCCAAAAGTAGATTTGCAAAGCGTCACAAGAGATGGCGTTAAATCATCTCATGTCTGAATAATAATGTACGTAAACAACTTACAGAGCAGCATAATTTCATTATCTTGGTCTTGGACTGAATGCAATGTTTGGATGGACATTTTTTTGGTCCGGAGACTTCCATAGAAAATTTATGTAGTAATATATAGGCTTATATATATATATATATATATATATATATATATACACACACACTGCTCAAAAAAAATAAAGGGAACACTAAAATAACACATCATAGATCTGAATGAATGAAATAATATTATTATAGGGTTAGTAACCCTTTAAATACTTTTTTCTTGTTATTACTTTTTTACTTTTTTTTAAGTGTTCCCTTTATTTTTTTAGCAGTATATATATATATATATATATATATATAGAGAGAGAGAGAGAGAGAGAGAGAGAGAGAGAGAGAGAGAGAGAGAGAGAGAGAGAGAGAGAGAGAGAGAGAGAGAGAGAGAGAGAGAGAGAGAAAGAGAGACTTAGACCTTCTATTATTGATTGCTATCAGGTTGTAAAGAGAGTTTTAACCAGAATAACAAAAAGTGTTTATGAAAAAGATTGCCTAGGCTACCCTACCTTTTAAAACTTTAAAATATGAAAAAAAACAAAACAAAAAAAAAACTATAACAAAGTTTGTATAACAAACTAAGTCATAATGGAGGGTATCTCTAACTCACAGGCTACTCCTTTCAATATTAGCCTGCAAACTGTCTCTTCAGGACAGACCCCTTACCATTTGGTATAACCACTTTCCATAAAAGGACAATGCTTCTCTTGTTCCTTTTCCTTAAATCCCACTTTCCTTTCACTTTTCTGACTCGTACATCTCTGTCTTTTTCACAGCATTCCTTCATGTTTCTCTCCTCCCCTGCTGCCCTCTCCCTCAATCACATCTGTTGTGCCTGTAAACATTGTTTGGTTTGCTGAGATTAAGTTTTCTTTAACACAGTACAAACAACTTGAGGGCTGAATTGCGCTCCAAAGTTACAAAAACAGATTTCTAAGAAATCAAGAGAAATCAGCTAGCAGCATTAAAATTCAGCTGTTGAGGAGCGTAGCCTATGGGTTACATCTCTGTTTTGATCCTGGACATAGGCTAAGGGAGACAGCTAAATGCAAGTAATAAAACCAACCATATAGTCATGCTTGAAATAACAAAATAAATAGCATTAATAAATGTAAAAAAGTATAGGAGATTTTTTTTTATCTCTTTGTCATTTTATTTCTTTATTGAATAAATGAAGTTGCAATTTATATATTTATTTAATACATTATAACAACTTAAATAAATAGCCAATTATTATGGAAGGCAGCTTGTTTCTATGTGAGCTTTGTTTCCGCCAAGGAAATGTAAAATATGTGACTTTCATCTCACAATAAGATGAACTCCCAATTGCGAGAAAAAAATCGAAACCGTGAGTTTATATTTTTTAATCTGACTTTATAACTCACAATTACGAGTTCATATGACACACTGACACACACACTTACCTTTGCAATTAACATACCTTTTTTATTCAACTAAAGTATTGGTCGCCTAACATGCAACAAGACATCACGACTTTCATCCAAGGTTGTATTCCCTGTGCCATGTCCAAAGTTCCCAGGAATCTGCCGGTGGGTAAGCTAGTACCCCTGCCTGTCCCAAATAGACCTTGGTCCCACATTGGGGTTGATTTCATCATTGATCTTCCCATGTCTGAAGGTAACACCTGTATCCTAGTGGCCATCGATCGATTTTCCAAAGCATGCAGACTAATTCCCCTGAAAGGTCTTCCTACGGCTTTTGTCAGCACTGAGTTGCTTATGGAACATGTCTTTCGCAATTTCGGTCTCCCAGAGGACGTTGTATCCGACAGAGGACCCAAATTCATTTCCAGAGTTTGGCGAGCTTTCTTCACTCTCATGAACATGACTGTAAGCCTATCTTCAGGGTACCATCCACAAACAAATGGCCAAACCGAACGAATGATCCAAGATGTAGGATGATTCTTGCGTACTTTCTGCCACTCCAACCAGAACATCTGGAGCCATTATTTAATCTGGGCAGAGTAAGCACAAAACTCCCTCAGACAGTCATCCACACAGCTAACTCCTTTCCAATGTGTGCTTGGTTACCAACCCCGCCTATTTCCATGGTCCAGCGAACCATCCGAAGTACCAGTAGTTAACAAATGGTTTCAAGAAAGCAAAAGAGTCTGGAATCAAACCCATCACCACATTGAACAAGCTGTGAATCGCCAACAACATTTCGCTGATGCTCGTCGCCGTCAAACCCCTGAATATCAACCTGGACAGTTAGTCTGGCTCTCCACAAGACATTTGGCTACGTCAACCTGGTCGCAAACTCAACCACCTATTGAACCAGAGTCCATTTATTTGATAAGGGAGATTTTGGACTTTCTACGTCGAGGGGGTCAACTGGAGTATCTTATAGACTGGGAGGGGTATGGACCAGAGGAAAGAAGTTGGATACCCCGGAAAGACGTCCTTAATCCCAGTTTGCTCCTTGAACACCATGCTCACCATCCTGGCAAACCTGCACCACGGCCCAGAGGTAGACCCCTATGACGTCGAGGTTCAAGGTAATAAGTAATGTAATGTATACTCACCTGAAAATACTAACCTCTCTGTCCATGTTCTGATGTTCCCAGAATCTGCTCCTTGATCCATGTTTCCTGAGTCCTTGTAATCTTCCTGAGTCTCGTTTGCTGATGGATGATCTGAAAGAGAAAGACAAGTATCACTGGACTGTGTTAGTTTGATGTTGATTACACTGGAGAGGATCTGCTTACCTGGAATCCTTTCTGCAAAGTATCCTCCTCGAGTTCACCTCTGAAACACTGAAACTTTGAACACTCACCTTTGAACTTGAAATAAAGGTTTATGTTTATTCACTTACCTCTGTCTCCGGGCCTGTATCCTGACAATAATGACTTTAATCTCGAGATGGTTTTATTTTTTTATTATTGCTTGGCCCTAATCCTCTTCTGTAGTAATTACCTGGTAAAGAATTTACCCATGGGTTTATTTATTGTAGAGTTAACTAGTCATGAGAATTGTAATGTTTGAAGCAGATGTCAATACAAATGTCAGTAGTCAGATTTTAAAATGAGCGGTTCATTCATAAATCCATCAGATTCATGCTTAAAATAGAAATTGGAAGACATAACACAACGAGACGAGAGCATCGCCGAAAAGGGGCTGGGCTACATAAGGTCTAATAAATGGCAAAAGATATAAGAATATTCCTTACCCTTTTGACATTTTATATCTTCTTTTCTATAAATTTAATGAACATATATGTATTATTGAAAAAATGTTTTACATTTAAAAGGAATAGGAAATTTTTTTTATTATTGGTTGTAGAGAGCATCAAACCACTGACATTTAATATTCATTTAGAAACCTATTTTGTGCAATAGATAGTTCTGGTTTTGGGTCACCGCTTGATGTCATATATATAGTAAAATATGGGTTCTGCAACACAAGAAAGAAAGAAAAATGGACCTCCAGCCTATATATAAAAAAATCCTGAATAAATGTCTCGTGTCTATAAAATAAGACGAGAAGCATAAGTATTTTGTAGTAATCTTTATAAAGAACACTGATTTAGTCACCGAGTGACTAATGTCATTAGAGACACAGCACATCAGAACGTATCGCAGGCACATTCTGAATCAGTCCTTTCAGTCAGGGATTAACAGCTACAATTCTGCAACTCCATGCTGATAATAATTCATTTTCCCCGACAAAACAGACCCCCGCAAACACACGTGACACGTAAGAGTGTAAGTCAATGCAAGACATGACAACACCAACAAAACCCAAGCATGAAAATACTTACATGCTCATCTACATTTACAACAATTAACAAGACTTCAAGAACACTTCTATTGTACATTATTGTGAGTTCTCGATGGAAGTCTTACGATGATGATGTTTTATATACATCTACTTACAGCTGGAGATCAAGATTTCGATCGGATATATACATTGGCAGCCACATTCTCCGCCCACATTTTACACACATGGTTGCTGATAATAAGAGCAATATCTGTACAACTGAGAGGCATCATTTCAATGCTCGAAAATACAAATCTAGGAAGCATATTTAGTAACATCTATAATCAGTGCTGACAACGAGTTGGAGGACTAACTCTTTGCACCCCTAAGCCACGATGTCGTATACCGCTACAGAAAGTGGAACCTGCTTGCTGTAGCGATCATAACAATGCCACTTGTTTGGGTCATCACATTTGCCGCTGTATTTCTTCATATCGCTTTAATATTTCAAGGTTAGTAGAGGTACTGCATCTAACAGAACCATTATCTGTCACAAGTGTTATTCCATTTTGAGACGATTTGCAAAATGGCATTGTTTCCTTTATGGCTGTAACCTAAAAACACAGATCTAGTCTGTTGAGAAGAGATCACCACAGTCTTAGATGGAGAACTACGAGTGCATTGCTACTGCCCATGAATGAACACATTTAGATCGCACTGCTAGAGTCCTGGAGGAAGTGCACGTGTTAGGATTTCAGCATGCTTTGATGAGGTCTGGAGATTTTAGACGATGGATCCCTTTGAGGATGACAGATGAATGGAGCGAATGCGCGTGGCTAGCGTCTTCTCCAGGTCGTGCAACACGTCGAGGCAGCAGTTCTCCACCGGAGTGTTATAGAGCAACTGTTTAAATGGCTCAAGCTCTATGAGACCTGCCATGTTCTTCAGAAAGTAGCCCTCGATGTAGGCCGACAGCTCAGGTGCCTCCAGGAACTAACAGAAAAGCAGAGGAAAGAAAATACTGAGAATGTAAAGAATATTCCATGTACATGCCAGATGGGAAAATTAAATCTAAGCACATGTTACAGACGGCCATTACTTTAGCATGGTTGTAGATCTCCACACACGTTTCGGTGTTGATGTTCTTGGCGCAGATGATCTCACAGTGTCTCTGTAATGCCTCCAGCTGGAAGAACTTAGATGCAGAGAGGAGCTGGAAAGGAGAGAAGGTGAATATACAAATATAAACCTCAATATAGGGCTAATTTTATAATAGCCTAATACAACCATTAATGTCAGTAAATAAGTGTAAAAAAAGTGTTTTATTTACAGTAAGGATACATTAAACGTGAGAGTCAAGACATTTATAATGCTATGAAAATAAATGTTGTTCTTTTGAATGTGTTATTCCTCAAATAATCCAGGAAAAAATGATTCATGGTTTCCACTAAAAAAATATTAAGCAGCATTAACTGTTTCAACATTGATAATAATGATTCTCGAGTAATTGCAGTAATAGCAGCTTAAATTTGATTTGGCCATTACAGGAATAAAATGGCATTTTAAAATATATTAATCACTGTACATATATTATACAAAGTAAAACCAGAAACAGTTTTTGTTATGAGTGTTATGAAAGACTCTTTACGTCCTGACAGCAATCATTAAGTTAAGTGGTCTAAATATATGTATATGTATTTATCATCTGTGGAAGGTGAAGGACCATAAAATGGGATCCTATGCATTATGATCCTATGGAGGGTGGGATCCTATGCTTTCAAAGCTAGCTCGCTATTGCTAGCCTCTCCAAAAATTGCCTACCCTACTTTTAAATACAAACATTCGAGATAACATAAGGACTGAAATGGAATTAATAATACTTACATCCATAACCTCAGTGTTTCTGATGTGAAGTGAATCCGTTCCACCAAAGTACAAATACTGCATCACCAGCTATAAGGGAAAGCATCAGTATAAGGGAATGTATGGAGTGAATTATGTGCCAAAATTAAACAGACAAATCCAGCATTTTGCAAACAAACTCGATCGCGTGCGAAATTACTAAATTAGTGATTATGTCTACACAGAACGAGTCTGTCATTCTCATATGTGTAAAATCACAGATCTATTTACCTTGTTGCATTTTGTCTTCAACAATGTTAAAGGCCCAGTGGCCTTGTAATAAAAATTTTGCAAAAGAAAACCTCAAAGTGTTTATTATAAATAAAGTAAGACAGTAATTTTTTTTTTTCAACTGTAGGCAGCGTTTCAAATCAGTGCTTCTCCCGGCAGACTAGCGCTAAATTAATCCCCTATTTTAGCGCCATCTACTGTTTTAGAATAGGAAGTTACTCATCTGCATTTATGAGAAGATCTGCCGGGTCACATTTGTGAGAAAATTGAGATGAGAGATCACACAATCATAACAGACAGATATGCATCTGTATGCACACATTTGTTCAAATGTTACATGCAATTTGTAGGATGGTTTGTACTTATTTGTGAAATATCATCAAGGATCATTTATATTTGTAAAACACAATAGTTTACTCCACTGCATTTTCACTCAATTTGACCTTTGTTTTTGGCAAATTGCTTTCTGTTTGTTTGCGAGTCGAGTTTTCCTTCGCAAAGCAGATCGAGTTTGTTTGCAAGCCAATTTTTCCTTTATAAAGCAGATCGAGTCTGTTAGTAGAATGCTGGATTTGTTTGTTTAATTTTAGCACATAATTCGCACCATAGGAATGCATCATTCAGACGCAACAGACCACAATATAAAAATGAGCTTTCACTCTCAATAAAAGTTATAAAAAAATAACAAGCCATGCTTGCATCTTTTCAGAGCATTAGTGCAGGACTTTACCTGAAATACATTGTATTTGACATGGCTGATTTCGATACAGGTGTTCTCAGCAGCTGGTCTGTTTGCTAGAAGTAATTTAAACCTTGGGTATAAGAAGAAGTTAAAATAATTATAACCATGACATACTCTATACAGAATAACCATCAAGGAAAAAAAAAGCTGTTTTTATGCCTCATATCTGTGTTATTAATAAGGTACAGTAATTGAAAAAAACCACACAAGTTAAATGTCACTGCATGCAATTATACAGTGATTCCTTTTAGTTGGATGACTGTTGGATCAACTGACCTGTTGGAGGCAGTGAAGAGCAAAACTTTGTGAGCGTAGAATGGCTTGCCCTCCACCAGGAAGGTCACATCTGACATCTCCTTGTTGTTTAGAAAATGAGGATCTGACACACAAACATATCACCGATGCATTTTTATTAGACACAAATGTCATCTGTGGAAATCAACAGCATGCAACAGTTGCTGTCAATAAAGTTCAAAGTGTGCATCCAAAAATAAAAACTCTGTCATCATTTACTTCTCAAATCTCACAATGTTCCAAACCCCACATTACTTTCTTTCTGCTGTGGAACATAAAAGGAGAATGCTTCTGTTTTTTTTAATCCAGTTACAAATAATAGGGAAAGAGGAATGGAGCTTTTAAAGGTGCAGAAGCACCATAAAAGTAGACATAGTGAATTGTGCATTATAAATGCAAGTCCATTGATGCCAGACGACAGCTTTGTGTGAGAAACTGAAATATAAGATAGAATAAGATAATGCCTTTATTTTTCTCACAAGTGAGAAATTTCAAGAGGAAAAATACAGCATGACATGAGGAGAGGTGAGGAGAAAAAAGGCAACCCCCAGACTATGCTCCTGTGATGAGTACAGTGTCGAAGGCGAGGAATGGGGTATGGAACGGGTGATTGCATATCTGTATAAATGTGTAAAAGTTCATGTGTGTGTAGGCCTGAAGAGTCATTATGCCTGACATCATAATCTAGGTGCCTCAATCCGCAGGATAGTCATAGCAATATATGGCAAGTTGCCATGGAGACAACCTTGATCAGGTCCCAGACAGAGTCAACAATCATCAGGTGTCTGGGGAGTCGGGCAAAGAACGCAAGAGCGGCTCACTGCAGTGCTCTTCTGGGGGAGTTGTTGTTCCTACAGCAGCCTTGGCCAAGGCCAGTGCTGGTTGAGGGCGGCCGAAAACAGATAAGATTGGCATTGTTTGGTCTTCTTAATTCCTTGATAAACCAGGGCAATGCCTAATCCAATCAGCAGAAGACCTGTTATAATGGTTTCAAATAGGTAGATATCTTCAACGTCCCCCACGGAAAGAGCCACCAGACACGCGACGCGCCACCTCTCCCACGCGTTCATCGTGTAGGCAAGCTGGAAACATTCCGGAAGGGTCAGGTTACCCCGAACCCAAGCTTCTCATCGAGAAGATGTATCAATTGCGTCGAGAGACCAATTGATCAAATACATGATTTCTTAATTTAGAGAGCAGTGCTGAGACAGTAGACTAGACGTGACTTAGAGATTTAAGTCTCTATTTACTGAATATCTTTACATCAGTCCTTGATCTCCTTGAGTAAAGTTTGTTCTGTGAAGAATTAATTGTTTGTTCCAGTTAACAAAAGTGGTCTCAATAATTTGTCCGTGAATCGGACTGTTGCGGCTCATCTCACTGATCGTCTGATCGTCGCTCCTTTTTTTTTTTTAATTGCAGTACATGTGCTTTTACCATTTTTTGTTTTATATATATAAATTAATTCAAATAAAAAAACTGTATTTAATTGCGGTACATCCTTTAGAATGTCTCCTTTTGTGCTCCACAAAAGAAATAAAGTCACACGGTGTGGAACGACATGAGGGTGAGAAAATTATGACAGGATTCTGATTTTTGTGTGAACAATCCCTTCAACATGCATTTAAAAATATTTTTATAATGGCAGAACCACCCACAAATGACATTTTCACTTGACATTTTATTAACAAAGAGAGTGCTCAGTTTAATTCAAAAAGATACATTTGTTCTGTCCATAAAAAACTTGCAGCTTATTGTATTTTACAGAGAGCAGGGCACAACCTGATATCTGGTGCTACATACCCAGTCTTGACGTCTGTTTCCTCTTGATCTCGGTGAGTTTGGGGATGGGATACGGCCCGTAGCACTGAGTAAATAAAACAGCCAGCTGCTGACTAATAACTTCATTCTGCAAACCATGCAAAAGAGTAAAGGGTAAGACCCCTCTCATCAAGTCCCATTAGAAAACAACACATTTTGACTTGCTTGAGGGTGTTAGCAATGCAAATGTAAGGGTTATCGTGAATATGTGTGAGCTTGCATTGCAAAATCACAGCATCTGTTATTGAGAAGTATCAATGCGTGGTGTTTTTTGGAATCAGTACTGTGTGATAGAGGCGAGACGAGTGTGTTGCGTGCAGGAAGATGCTTAAATCCCTGTCAGATCACTCCCTCTGCAGTTTGAGCGATCAGCTCCTTCTCTGAAAGATTGTTAAAGGTTCCTCATCAACCTGACATTTCTCTCAGTCGGCCTGCTTCTGTCTCGACAAATCACCTGCTGTCAGCACAGCACCACTATTTCCTCTCTCTCTCCACAGTTTCTTCTCTTGGTCTCTCTCTCTTTGTACTAACAAGCATACACATTATCTGTGAAGGTTGAGCAGGGAGCGGAATCTGTCAGTCATCCCTGCAGGGTTCAGGGGAAGGTTCCTTGACTCCACCATAGATCAACCTTGACAAACACACTCACATATTCACCTACTGTTGCCCCAATGGAAGAAACTCCACGTTTGTCTTCACTTTCTGTACTGTTTAATATGCTGTAGAGGGAGTAGATATAGATGTGTGAAGTATATATAATGGTCAGTGTCTAAGGAAGGATCCTTTTTAGCACCCTAGGTTTCAAAGCAAAGCTCACTATTACATAACACTGTGGGAGGACATCAACAGAACGCCCAATTCAAATTATGTGAGCTTCTGCCTTCACTTCCTGTTCTGGAGAACCAACGTGTTCCCCAGGGTTCTGGACTCTAAGGATTCTGAGAGAGGGAATCATATATCTCAGGCAAGCTTCTAGCAACACCAAGATCAGAGGTTTGCTTCCCAAGGATTTCACATTAATAATAAAGTGCAACATGCTCTGAATGTGTCTGTCAAATAAGGTATTATTGTTAACAAAATCAGTGTTATTTTGGCATTATAAATATAGGCTACTATCATGTGTTAAAATTTTAATTTTACTTTTACTTGAAGTTTTAGTGATTTTGTTATTTCTATAAGTTTTTTTTTTAATATTCATTTATTTTTTTGAATCAGTTGTAGTAATTTTAGTCCTTCAACTTTAACTTATTTTATTTCAGTTAGTTGACAAGAATACATGTTTAATTTTTATTTTGTTCAAGTTTTTGTTTTGTTTTTCATCTAATATGTATAAAATTAAATGCATATTGCAAATTAATTTTAGCTTTATTTCAATAAATGATTTTCAGTTGTTTTAGTTTTAAAGTTAATCATAACAACACAGAGCAAAATTGAAAATGAATTTAATTAGTTAAAATAAAAATAAAACTATAAATGTTCAATACAATACAATAGTAACTATAACTTATAACTTAATATATATATAAGCACTGCAGTTTGTGCAATATGGAAAAACCTTTGGGCTTTGTTATATTTGGGCTCAAACAAAAAATGAAATGAATGAAAAACTATTTATGAACCACTAGGTACATACTGTAAATTGAAACTGAAAACCAAAAAATTGTGAAAAGTGAAATTTTTAAAACTATAGTAACCATGTTGCAAGATGAAGAAATATGAGGTCAAATGTAGAAATTTTTGCTTAAAAGTTTTGCTTGTGTGTTAGTTCACCTTGCTGGCACGCAGGATCTGGAACATGAGTGGGAGGCCGTGTGTTATGAGTTCCTCTGTGTACTCCTCCTCTTCAATAGAGCTGAACTCTTTCAGCAGACCCTGGATCAGTGGTCGTCGGTGCTGAAGGAAACAAGTTCGCAGGGACTCCAGCCAGGTGTGCAGCGTCCAAGGCACGCCTGATACACACAAAATACATGACAATCACCTTTTACTTTTTAACATGTAGGAATATTATGCGATCAGTAATGTGGAGTTGACTTTGAGCAATTATGGTCGGAAATATTTTTTAAAGAAGACAAAAATACGGTAAATGTAATATTATTGTGGTAATAAATTTAATAATATTATTACAAATTATATTAATATATACTAAAATGTAAATTATTCCCATGAAGGCAAATCTAAATTTCCAGCAACAGTCTTTAGTGTCACATGATGCTTCAGAAATCATTATAATATGCCGAGTTGGTGCTGAAGAAGCATTTCTTATTATTATCTATATATTTTCGAAACCACAAAACTTTTTGATAATCAAAGAAATATAAATCTTTTGTAAGGTATTAAATGTCTGTATTGTCACTTTTTTATCAATTTAACGCACCCTTGCCTAACAATTTTTTTCTTTATTAAAAAAAAAAAACACCTTTTGAATGGGAGTGTACAGTATGTACATTTTTACATTTATGAAGAAAATATCTGCAGTGCTTGCCTATGCAAATTCTTTTGGCACAAGCCAAAAGAGCCCAGATTTTCTAGTGTCCAGATATAACTTACTGTAGATCCCTCCTTCAATGCAAGTCCATGCAAATTGTGCCAATTTATTGCCAATTTTTGTCCAACATTTTTTATAAAAGCAATAACACACCTTAACCATATTCATAACCTTAAGCTATGTGTAATTAGCACTGCATTAACACTGTGTAAATTCTGATTTAAGTTCTGCAAATTCATTGTAACAGACACTATAAGAGCACTAACCTAAACTTCTGATGTCCAATGTGATGTCGACATAACCATGTTCAGAGCTGTGATACATCGCCTCTTTTAGAGCTTTGAGTTTGGCTTTCCCTGTGCGGGATGCTTCAATCTTGAGGGAATTCCTCTCTTCCATCTCTGATCCCTCAGCCAAGATCTCCTGCAGAGACAGAACATCCGCCTTCCCCTTTTCCGACTGCGACAGAAGCTTGCAGAACACGTTCCTGCAGCACGAGGATGATTTTGCAGGTTTTATTAATAAATTACGAGACTCTGTGTGTGTGTGTGTATTTGACTGATGCGTGTGTGCATGTTACCGGTGTCCATGCGCAGCAGCCAGACTGTAGGAGTTCATGTCCCCTTGTGGTGCGGTGGAGATGCCGTTGCGGTACATGGTCCCAACCATGGGGTCTGCTCCTCTCTCCAAAAGCAGACTGACCAGCTCAAAGTTTCCTACAGCAAACAAACTGCTGAGTCTTCTCTTGTGGCCTAATTCAGTAATTGGAGAAGGAAGTGGCGCTGTTGTCCGCAGTCTGCAGTGTGAGCTATCTTACCTGCAGCGGAAGCTAACTGCAAAGGCGTCTCGGTGTAGTTCTCCATCCCGTCCTGCAGAGAGCCCTCCACATTAGCTCCAGCGTCCAGCAAGAGCTGAGATAAAAGGAAGGAGAGAGGTTTTAACAAGTGTGTAAACTTTTTGCTGAGATTAAAGGGTTATTTCATTAAAAAAAAAAAAAAAGGGAAATTCTATCATCAAATACTCATTTTGCTCCAAACCTGTAAGACTTCTGTTCATCTTTAGAATGTTTTAATTACAGTATTTGTATATTTAAATTTGTTATATGTAATATATGTTCTATTTAATGACTGTCCCTCTATTGAAAGTCTATTCACCCAAATCCAGGGAGAGATTACTGACCGAGCATATGGGGCAAGTGTCCAGGGGCTCTTGACTACCAGAAGCCGTCACTACGTAGGCACTACGTAGGCACTACGTAGGCCAAAACGCGGAAGTGAGTTAGCATTTTAGCACTTCCGGTTCCCTTGCCCTAAAGTCTATGGGTTTTTGGAATGGGTTTTTGCTAAATCGCCTGAAATAAGGTCTGTGGTTAACAAAGCCTCAAAATATTTCACGTTATATATTATATATTTTGATCTATGACATAAAGTAAACCACACCAGTTATAACCAGATTGTGTTTTTTTTAAACTTCATTGTGTCTGCTTGTGGTTTTTTTTAACTTTAAAGAGGCTTCAAAATGTATAAATTTTGGATTAACTTGTAAAGATTATCTTGATACACAAAACGTGTAAGGGTCACAACTCTTTGTTGAACACAGATCTTATTTTTTGCGATTTTCCAAAAGTCTATAGGAAAATTAAAATGGTTTAAATTGAAGGGGTGATGAACTAAGAAATCAAATTTTCCTTCAGCTTTTGACATCTAAGAGGTCATCATATTATACGAATATCCTGTAAGTTTCAGAACTGTAAACGTCCTTGTTAGTCCAATAAAATATTTTCTGACAACGACTCGTTTTTCAAAGTGGGAACTATGACGACAAAGAGGATAAAACACCACCCCCGCAGAAGAAGATCAACGCCTAACTATAACACGGCCATTTAGCCCCGCCCACCGATTCGCGCATTACATGCATAGCAAATAACATAGGCCTACCTCGTGATGACAAACCGGGTCGAGAGTGAAACTCATTATAATATGCAAAACTGTTATCCACTCACAGCAGTGGGCGTTTACTTCCAAGTCTTCAATGCGAGACGCCCATAAAACCGAGCGTTTTTGAGCTGGGCTCAAAACTAGGGTAGAAAATAGCCTATTACTTATTCATTTTGATGTTTTTTCATGTAAAAACCAAGCGAACGTCATAAGTTGACCTCAGACAACAATATATAAAAAAATTTAAAAGCCAGTTCATGACCCCTTTAAAAATAAACTTCATAAAATAAACTGGTTTAATTTAGGTTTTCATACACATATAAATATAGATCTGCTAATTTACACAGAGCACTTTATACATGTATAAAAGCCTAAATTGAATCTGTTTATCATATAAAGCGATCCCCTCTGTTCATAAGACTTAAATTTCTTTTACAATCTCTTTATGAATGTTTTGGAGCATCAGTGTTATAGGTACATAGATTTTCAGTTTTGAAGATGAATGAAAGTCTATTGGGTTTAGAACGACATAAAAGTGAGTAACTGATGACAAACTTTTCATTTTTGGGCGAACTATCCCTTAAATAAAAGGCATTAGCTCAGTCAAGAGACAATGAGAGTGAAATAAGCAAACACATAATGATTCACAGGGTTGTATGACTTGATGATAAAATGAGAGATCACCAAGCACTCCAATTCATGCACACAAGGTTTTCAGGAGAAAACTGATGCATACGCTACAGGAATTTTATTTTGGCTCAAAAATCGAAAGGTCGGGTGGGAGAGAGAGGTCACTACCTGCACCACGGGGATGTGCTGGTGAAGTATGGCGAAGGTGAGAGGCGTAGCCTGCGGGTCTCTGGGAAGACTGAGGGGTACTTTTGCACTGTGTTTGGCACCTACGGGAGGTACAGGGGACAGAGCAG
>NW_024121600.1:0-16105 GCF_016745375.1 Pimephales promelas
TGGGCCGTCATACAACTGACGCTTTACCTTAACGTCAGTTAGGTGACGGGTTAGGTTTAGGGTTAGGTTTAGGTATGGGGTAGAGTTAGGATCCCATAACCTCATCTACCGACGTTTAAGGGCGCCCTAAAAAGGCGAATATTGACGTATGGTCAAAAGACGTCCAAAACGTCAGTTATATGACGTCTTGGGATGAGACCGGGTTGGATGATTCCAAGCATGTGTGTGTTTGTGTTTTAATCAGGGGGGTAAAAGCTTGATTGCAATGCTCTTCAGGTAGCAATGCAGAGGCCAGGTGTGTGTGTTGCATGGGTCACCACAAGCCTCCTATCCAGAGAAGCTCTTAAGGAGTTGAACCAGTGAACTTCTCATATTAACTACAGAAGTGAAGAATTAAACTATAACAGCATTAGACAAAACAACGTTGAGGTAGGATCAAGGTTTGGGTGGGGTGGGAGGGATTACAAAATGTTTGTCTTTGAAATTGCTCTTTATGGGTTGCTCTTGTTTTTGTAGCATCTGCTTTATTCCCATTTCACTTTTATATTTTGATGCACATAATGCAACCCTTAATTTTTACAAAGGTTCAGAGCACGGCAAGTTGCCTTAAACTATTATATCTAACAGGACATTTTAAGTATTTTACAGTAAAAAATGAATTGTTAAATGAAGTCATCTTAAAATTTGCACAGAAAAAAAATCCCAAATATATTCCCACAGTTCACGAGACTTTACGTATAATGGTATTTGTTTTGTGTTAGTTTTTTGTTATCATTTATGTACATTTGGGGTAATTTAACATCTTAAGCTGTTTAAGTAATGATTATTGCATTATTTTAGCGTTGTTTGTTATGATATGTTTTTTGTGTTTTAGTGCATGACACTCATCACCTTATACACTCACCTAAAGAATTATTAGGGACACCTGTTCAATTTCTCATTAATGCAATTATCTAATCAACCAATCACATGGCTGTTGCTTCAATGCATTTAGGGGTGTGGTCCTGGTCAAGACAATCTCCTGAACTCTGAGTCGGTCTGAGTATTTCACAATCTGCTCAGTTACTGGGATTTTCACGCACAACCATTTCTAGGGTTTACAAAGAATGATGTGAAAAGGGAAAAACATCCAGTATGCGGCAGTTGATAGAAGAGCAACTTTGACTGAAATAACAACTCGTTACAACCGAGATATGCAGCAAAGCATTTGTGAAGCCACAACACACACAACCTTGAGGCAGATGGTCTACGAAAGCAGAAAACCCCACCGGGTACCACTCATCTCCACTAAAAAATAGGAAAAAAAGGCTACAGTTTGCAAGAGTCACCAAAATTGGACAGTTGAAGACTGGAAAAATGTTGCCTGGTCTGATGAGTCTCGATTTCTGTTGAACATTCAGATGGTAGAGTCAGAATTTGGCGTAAACAGAATGAGAACATGGACCCATCGTGCCTTGTTACCACTGTGCAGGCTGGTGGTGGTGGTGTAATGGTGTGGGGGATGTTTTCTTTGCACACTTTAGGCCCCTTAGTGCCAATTGGGCATCGTTTAAATGCCACGGCCTACCTGAGCATTGTTTCTGACCATGTCAATCCCTTTATGGCCACCATGTACCCATCCTCTGATGGCCACTTCCAGCAGGATAATGCACCATGTCACAAAGCTCCAACCATTTCAAATTGGTTTCTTGAACATGAGTTCACTGTTCTAAAATGGCCGCCACAGTCACCAGATCTCAACCCAATAGAGCATCTTTGGGATGTGGTGGAACGGGAGCTTCGTGCACAAATCTCCATCAACTGCAAGATGCTATCCTATCAATATGGGCCAACATTTCTAAAGAATGCTTTCTTGTTGAATCAATGCCACGTAGAATTAAAGCAGTTCTGAAGGCGAAAGGGGGTCAAACACAGTATTAGTGTGGTGTTCCTAATAATCCTTCAGTGTATATTAGCATTTACCTCAGTTTGTGGAAAAAGCTACTGGTGATAAGTTTACTACTTGTATTATTATAGTTATCAGTACAAAGTACGAAACAGAGTGAATTTAAGGTCAGCTCAAATGTCACTGCTGTATTTTTCAAAAGTTCGGGCAAACCCAGACGACATTTTTAAACCTACATTCCCCAGATTATTTTTTTACAGATTAGCTCCTCAAGATAAGAAAGTCACATTTTCACTTTTACATAGATTTGTCTCAGCAATACAAATGATTAGGCACAGTTTTAGTCCAGGTGGCTGAACTGTATGATGGAGAGCATGTGATGTGGGCTCTGATAATGTGACCACTGCTTTATTCAACTAGGAAAGAGAGGGGGATGGGAGAGGAGAGGAGAGGCAGCTGGTGACAGGTGTATCTGAGCGGAGGTGTGGAAAGCTGGAAGCTTTTTGCCCTCTCTCAGACGCACGTAAAGGGAACAGACAGAGGCCATTAGAGTACATTCACTGCCATCATAATACTGAGACAAAGAGTGTGTGATGCTGTCAAGGCTGGACGGGACTACAAGGACGACACAAACAAAAACCTCTTAAATGCTCATTCAGCTTGTATGTTGTATCGTAATGTTGCCCAGTTTATCTTAAATTGATATACACTCTTAAAAGTAAATGATCTTTATTGGCATCTATGGTTCCATGAAGAACATCTAACATCAAAGGAAAACAATCTTTTTGAACCAACATTTTTACTTTTAAAGCAATACTGCAAAAAAAAAAAAAAAAAAAATCATATTTGGAAACTTTATTTTTAGGAGTGAGTTTTTGTCTGTTTCATGTGTAATCAATCAAATTAGAAAAACAGAAAATACTGTCAAACCAAAATGGATTCAGACACCTTCAACATTCACCCAGAACTACAGTTTAGAAAATGGTAATAAAATATGACTAGTTATCAAATCCGTTGAAATTTCACACACCTTTTGTTAGACTGTCTTACAAATGAATTAGGTTGAATAGCGGTCAGTTGTCCACAATTTAGATAATACCACGTTGGGTCAATTTTACCATTGCTTAATGTAATTCAGTCTGTGGTGTAAAAAGATTACATTAGCAATTAAAGAAAAACGATTGATCAAAACATGGTCAGGTCAAAGTGTCTGAATAATTTTTGGTCCCAAATTGTTATATATTGTACTGGTAGTCCACTGTATGATGAATGTTTGGGTAATGTCACAGTTTACTTTATTTTGCTACCCTCTAACTATAGTGTCACCCACTAGTAAAATAAATAAATAAATAAATAAATAAATAAATCTGGTGTCTTTTTGTTTTTTTGTTTGACCGTTCTTACATTTCTGATGAGTCTTAATTAAAAATGCACTGAAAGTAAATACAAACAGTAATATGAGTTTTGGTCGAGTCCCATGAAAAAAGAATGGCTCTGAAAAGTGTGTGTCAGAGCATGTTGCTCCTTTAGCTGGGCATCTGAGCAGAGCTGATTGTTTAGGGTGAATGGCTGTGTGGGAGTGTATGCATTTATGTTTTTGAATGAGTGTGACTGGATGCGTGACTGACTGTTTGCGAGCGAGTGTGAGTGAGTGTGAGACAGCTGCTGTCTGCTACAGGTAGCAGCTGGGCCGACTCACCTGTCACGCAGATCCAATCCCGTCCATCAGCGCCGGCCACGAGGAAAAGCCTTGTGTTCATTCAGCGGGGATCCGAGACAGAAACAAAGGTAGAAGGCAGTTTCCATGAATGACAGAGGAAGAGAGGAAAAACACATTAGACCGATATCCATTTTATCAACCACCACTCATGCTGTCCTATAAAGACATTTAACGGAAACAGAAAGATTACAGGGATATCTTATTGAGGTTGTTTGATTACATTATTATTCATTTATTATTAACATGTTATTAATCTAATATCAGCAGCTGAATGTGGCTTAATTGTATTTTTTTTTATATTTCAGATTTTTATTGTATTTTATAACATTTCATGGTTTCACTTTAGTTCAGTTGACTACTAGAGTGTTAGAGTACTAGTCGACTGGTAGGGTTAGGGATAGAATACGTTGAAAGTCTGTTGGAGGAGCATCACAATAAAGAGTTAGCAGATATTAAGCAGACAGTCACTAATCCTCTAATGAGAGTTAATTGACATTTAGTTGGAAAGTTACTTACAGTCAACAGGATGTTAAAAGGGGACCATCAAAATGAAGTGTTACCCATTTTATTTGAATGTGGTTTGTTATAGTGTAATTATACAAGTAAAAACCAAGTAGTAGTAATTGTAATAATATTAACACTAATATTAGCATGTTCTGGGAAAATATGTGGTGTAGGATTTACTTTGGAACAATTTTCAAGTAAATTTAAACAAATAAACACAAAGAAACAACTTGAATTCTTCCTTTTTTTTTACAGTATTAGGTTTAGGGTTAGTATAGGTAACATGAAAATAGGACATTTTACCCTTAATTTTACCGCAATTTTATATTTAAATCATATTATATTATATTCTACACATGCAAATGCATAATTTACTGTTATTACTATAGTAAATACAAATAACGTGTAACATAGACACTGTAAAATAAACAGTTACTGCTCATTATTTTACCCCAATTTTATTTTTCTATTTACATCAGATTTTTGTAAGGTTTTTTACACAAGTTTAGCAATTCTATTGTATTCTATTGTATTGTATTGTATTCTATTCTATTCTATTCCACTTGTCCTCTAAATGGTCATGGGATACTATACAGTATTAAGTACAAATAATGTGTAACATAGACACTGTAAAATAAACAGTTACTGCTCATTATTTTACCTCAATTTTATTTTTCTATTTACATCAGATTTTTTGCAAGGTTATTTATACATGTTTAGCTATTCTATTCTATTCTATTATATTCTATTCTATTATATTCTATTCTATTTGTCCTCTGTAGGGTAATGGGATACTACATTAAGTACAAGTAATGTATAACATAGACACTGTAAAATAAATAGTTACTCATTATTTTACCTCAATTTTATTTTTCTATTTACATCAGATTTTAGTAAGGTTTTTTTTTATACAAGTTTAGCTATTCTATTCTATTCCATTCTATTTGTCCTCTGTAGGGTAATGGGACACTATATTACATTAAGTACAAGTAATGTATAACATAAACACTGTAAAATAAATAGTTACTGCTCATTATTTTACCTCAATTTTATTTTTGTATTTACATCTTTTTTGTAAGTTTTTTTTACACAAGCTTATAAATTGTATTCTATTCTATTCTATTCTATTCTATTCTATTCTATTCTATTCTATTCTATTCTATTCTATTCTACTTGTCCTCTGTAGGGTAATGGGAGACTATATTAAGTACAAGTAATGTATAACATAAACACTGTAAAATAAAGTCACTGCTCATTATTTTACCTCAATTTTATTTTTCTATTTACATCTTTTTTGTAGGTTTTTTTACACAAGCTTATAAATTCTATTCTATTCTATTCTATTCTATTCTATTCTATTCTATTCTATTCTATTCTATACCACTTGTCCTCTGTAGGGTCATGGGATACTACATTAAGTACAAGTAATGTATAACATAAACACTGTAAAATAAATAGTTACTGCTCATTATTTTACCTCAATTTTATTTTCCATTTAAATCAGATTTCCCACATTCTATTCTATTCTATTCTATTCTATTCTATTCTATTCTACTTGTCCTCTGTAGGGTCATGGGATACTACATTAAGTAAAAGTAATGTATAACATAAACACTGTAAAATAAATAGTTACTGCTCATTATTTTACCTCAATTTTATTTTCTATTTAAATCAGATATTCTATTCTATTCTATTCTATTTTATTCTATTCTATTCTATTCTATTCTATTCTATTCTATTCTATTCTATTCTATTCTATTCTACTTGTCCTCTGTAGGGTAATGGGAGACTATATTAAGTACAAGTATAATTTATAACATAGACACTGTAAAATAAATAGTCACTGCTCATTATTTTACCTCAATTTTATTTTTCTATTCACATCTTTTTTGTAGGTTTTTTTTACACAAGCTTACAAATTCTATTCTATTCTATTCTATACCACTTGTCCTCTGTAGGGTCATGGGATACTACATTAAGTACAAGTAATGTATAACATAAACACTGTAAAATAAATAGTTACTGCTCATTATTTTACCTCAATTTTATTTTCCATTTAAATCAGATTTCCCACATTCTATTCTATTCTATTCTATTCTATTCTACTTGTCCTCTGTAGGGTCATGGGATACTACATTAAGTAAAAGTAATGTATAACATAAACACTGTAAAATAAATAGTTACTGCTCATTATTTTACCTCAATTTTATTTTCTATTTAAATCAGATATTCTATTCTATTCTATTCTATTCTACTTCTCCTCTGTAGGGTAATGGGATACTATATTAAGTAAAAGTAATGTATAACATAAACACTGTAAAATAAATAGTTACTGCTCATTATTTTACCTCAATTTTATTTTCTATTTAAATCAGATTTCCCACATTCTATTCTATTCTATTCTATTCTATTCTATTCTATTCTATTCTATTCTAAAACCTTCTGTAGGGTCATGGGATATTATATACTTGAAAAAAAAAATCAGCTGCTTTTTATTTCTCCCGTTCAGAGGGGATTTGTCTGTCTCGATAGAGCAAATTGAAGAATCCTGCAAGCGGATTACGTGTACGCAGAGCTGTGCTCATGTGCCGGTTCCGATGCAGTCTCCCCGATCGGCCGGGGGTCGGGATAGGGCTGATAAAGAGATGACACTGCGGATAAGATAACACAGCCATATAGGAGACATTCAGATAGGGGGCAGGAGGAGTGCGATGCAGAATTGGCATCAGATAAAGCGAGAGGGGCCCCTAGAGGGCAGAGAACAATAGGGGGAGGCGGAGAGGCAACGAGCTGACTAAAGAATCGTTTCCGGAAACATGCATGGAGAGCAGGCTTGAAAGAGTGGGGCTGGGCCGGCAAGATGAGCCTCAGAGATCCCTTCCATTAACCTCATTGAGTGCACGCACACTACAAATTCATTAACACACAAAGTGAGACGGCTGTGCCTGATAATGCCAACATACCGGTGCAGTGGATGTGTCAACGTGGCTTAGCAGTGCTTTTAAAATGAAACCAAGAACTTACAGTGATCAGATGAAATTGTGCAGAATTAGTGAAGCGTTGTTTTTAAACGCACTGTAATTATTACCGTAAAGAGCTTTGTCTACCTGATTTTCCATATTTGTATTGTTGGCATAAATTGATTGGTTCATAGTACTGTATGTTTAACTTATTCATAAAAAACAGTTATTTTTTTTTAGCTTTTTTGCAGTACTCCATGTCTAAAAAACATGCTATGACCTAACGTCTTTACCAATGAAGAGGGATTTAAACCGAGGACCAGATTTGAGAGCATACAGAAGAGGACAATAATTGCTGCTTTATTTATGGATGCAAACACACAACAGAACAGGCTCTGAATCTAAGATGAACTCGTTTTACTGCCACGACATTGACAGTGCGACAAAGCCGCCGAACGCCCCGACACAACGGGAGAAACAAAGAGAAAACTAACTTTCACGTGCGTGAAAAGGAGAGGGTATCAAGCCAAGCCCTTTTTAATGGCAGCAACATTGACAGGAGGCAGGCCGTATTTAACGGTGCACATCGGCCCATTCAGGGGAGCACAGAACAGCCTTTCACAGGCCTTTGTCAGTAACCTGTGGTGACCTGCATTCACAGCCACGTCAGGGTCCCCTGCACAAAAGGTGCCGGCGGATGGGGGTGTGCGGCTGACCGCTGCTCGTGACCCCACAAACGCCACCCGGACTGAGCGGGGGACCATAAAAAATGGACTGGGAGTTTCAAATGATACACACGGACAAACAAACGAAGGAAGAGCTAGGTACACACGTACAAGGAATGTACAAATAACATGGAAACAAAGGGGCTCTCGTAACGCAGCCCGGGATCTTGATGAAAAATTCAAACAATATTATATGGAGAATGTCAACAGCCGCCACACTTCTGCTGAGGGCCTTACAAACAGACGGGGCAACTCTGCACACACATTACGCCGGCCCATCTCAAGCTCTCAGCGTAATGATGATGACGGCTCCGGGCTTGCTTTTAAAAACACTGCAAACAGCGGAAAAGCGGGACGGTGAGGAGTCTGGACCTGTCCTGAACGTTACGGGTCACCTGTGTAACCCGCGATCCCTCTGACCGCTCAGGAGAGTGCCTGTTTCTCAAAGAGATTAAGATATCACCGTTCTTGCATTCCACCTGTCCTGCTCCTGAACGTCAGGCTTTAATTCCTCCTGACAGAACAGCTTAACCACCCAATGATTCCACTGCATCCTTCAATCAAGTATCAGAGAGCCTACACACTCACACACACACTGCGTTTCTGAGCTGTTGGATGAGTCTCTGCCCTCACTGGTTTGTGAATGATTAACGCATCCAAGACACATGAAGAGCTTTCTTTCACCTGGTTTATGCATACAACTTATAGAAACATCATGCATAGAAACATCACATTACTGGAAGAGCGAGTTGATAATAAGCAAGGGCATTTGTTCCATCAACATTTAGGTTAATGGAAATTTAACCAAATTTTATTTTTCCAAATCAGAACAAAAGTATAGTGTGTTCCAGAGGCCTGATTTTTTTTTTTTTTTAATCAAGCCACCTTTATTTCAAGGCCATTATACAATACAGAAAAAGGATTAATTGACGCAAAACTAATTCAGCAGAAAAGACAATAGTAAACGGTCATTATTTAGTGTTGATTCTTTTTGGGAACTGTGTAAAGTTTGACTCATTTTCATTTTCATTTCAATTATGAAATGAGTCAAACATTCAGCTCAATTCAGGTCTCATACAATGGGTTCAGTGCAGTCAGATCAACAATATTGTTGAATAATATTTTTTTTTTTTGTGTGTGTGATTTTAAAATTAAATCTTCTGGTTGTTATTATTGAAGTCCCGAATTGGGTTACACTGGGCTTTTTTTTTTTTTTTTTTTTTTACAGTATGTATACCAAATACTGTTAATTTGGCTATAGTGAAATCATTGTACTTTTTTTTTTGAAGCTTCAATTTGGGTTACATTGGGTTTGTTTATGTTTAGCATATACTATTAATTTGAATAGAGCAATCATTGTACTTTTTTCTTTTTTTTAACTCTTTAACCTTTATTTAACTGACAGAAGTAAAAAGAAAAAAGTACAAATTAACAGTATTTGGTCAACATAAACAAATTCTGATTTTGATGACTTCAACACACTCCAAAAAAGTTGGGACGGAGGCACAATAATAGAGTATCCAAGTTAAACTGTTTTGAAACAGTCCACAATTAGCAGGTGAACTGATAATAGCTAGGGGAAGGTATCGGGTTTGGGTAAAAAATAAGCATTCATCAAGCAATCACTCTGCAAGCAAAGATGAGTCATGGCTCACCATTTTGAGCCAAATTTCATGACAGTTGTCAAATAATTCAATAATCACATTTCTAAATGCAAGCTTGCAAAGTATTTATGTCTTTCACCAACTTGAATCTCTGTTATGCTAGAAGAAAGCTACTGTATACATCAGTTCAATGCAGAGATGCTGCCGAGTTCTCTGGGTCCGAGCTCATCTCAGATGGTCTAAAAGACAGTGGAAATGTTTGCTGTGGTCAGAAGAGTCCATATTTCAACATGTTTTGAGGAAAAAAACTGACCTTAAGTTCTCAGCCCCAAAGAGGAAAAGGACCATCCAAACTTTCATCTCGCTGATGAAAGTTTGGATGGTCCTTACCTGATGATAATGAGGAGAATCACTGAAGAAAAGAGCCTTTCAAGTGTTTCAACTGATTTAGTTGGTTTCTTGCACCCTTGATTTTAAAACATTACATATTCTCTGGCTGCTGTAACCAAGTTATTGAAGTGAGACAAGCCAAGAAAAAAATTAGATCAAGTGTTATTGATTATGTTTTGATGTAATCATCATAAGCTGAGTCACTAAACTCATTTACAGCCTACTCTCTGAGTTAGATTTACTTATTGATTACAGCAGCACTGTGACTCTCCAGCATAAGATCTGACCTTTTCAAAATAATCAGAGGGATTTTTAAAAGTTGTTCTGATAAAAAGGTTTGAGTCTGTCTGCCATTTATACACAAACAGGAATCAAGAATCTGCGTATGCATCTCAACAATGGTGAACAACAAAAAGCATGATGCAGTGCTTCCTGGGTGCACCAATTAAAACTCATCCGAGGCTCCCAGCATGCATTGCGGCATGCATAAATTGTGACATGAACTGTTAGTAATTTCTTTTATTACTATTTTATTTTTGTTGTTTTTTTTTAGTCTAAAAAATAATGTAGTTGCAAATATTTTTGTGCAGAATCTTTTTGTGCCTCTAATCAATAATGTAAAATCAACATCACCCATATAATGCGAGACTGGGCTCAGAATGATATCAGTTCATCAGGAAACAACGTGGTGATTGTTCCCATTATTTGCCACAGCAAATGTGTTTTCTAAACGCACACTTAAAGCAGCCAGAAAAAAAGGTGATGTTAAAAAGTGAAGGGTCCAACTAAAGCAAACGCTGATAACCATAATGGTGACCTAAAACATTGACTCACTCCTTCAGTGATTCTGCTCATTATTATCAGGTGTCTTCACCAACTCAATTAATCAATTAATAATCTCATTAACATTAACACTGCTTCAGAGTTAATTTTAACACTTGAATGTGGAGTCAAATATACTCTGAGGAGTCTTAATTTAACTTTTGGGTTTTTGCTGTGTACCCATTTTATACATAATATAAAAATAATACAATGTAATGAACAGAGATGTGCAGAAAAACAGTAACAATACATTAAATAGCTATTTTGAACTGCTAATCCTACTCCTAAACCTAAACCTATATGCATTTCTTTTCAGGTTATGAAGAAAAATGTAACATACAAACCACATGCAACAACAGACCAAGCAAACTGAATCGTTTAGCCGAGCCTCATCATCCGAGCGACCCAGCGGGACAGGTTGGGAAGCTCTAGCCAGGCTCCCAACGACTGTACCAGTGGGGTCATACGAACCACAGATTTCCCATCGGTGGTTTAGTGAGGCAGAATGACTGGCCCAGACGTGGAAGGCATAGCGGCCGGTGTGTGGGCACAGTCATTGACCGTGGGCAGACTGAGGGATCTGAGCGGACGGCAGTGCCGTCAGGGCAGAATAAGCCTCAGTCTGCCCATGACCAGTTGAGAACTGCTGGGCAAAGCACTCAGCCGCACCACCGAAGAGGCCGACCTTGGATATGGGGGTGTATAGACCTGGAAAATAACTGTTAGATTGGGGTGTGGATGAGGGGACTCTCTCTCTAACGAGATCATTGAGTCTCGACCGTAATGACGCGATGGTCACGTTCCCGCGGGGAGAACATGTGCCCAAAATCGGAAATGAGTTGACAGCAACCAGAAATGCACAAGCGAGCTGTAGGGATGTAACGATTCACTCGCAACCGGTTGAAAATCCATAAAAATGTGTGACGATTCAAGTCGGTTGAAATGTTAAACGAATCGCGATACACGTTTTAAACAGCAGGGCGCGTTTACTGTATAGTGAAGTTGTGAACCTCGCTTTACAGGCACAATAGCAGCGAGCACACACTGGCGCGAACCTAGCGAGTGTTTTCACTTCATTCCTAAGGAATTTGTGCTTGTGTGAGCACTCATAGTAATGAACTGAAAACGCTTGGTTTGCTCCACTCGCGCCGCGCCAGTGTGTGCCATAGACATTGTGCACGCGCTATCAAACACATGGCGACGGCAAGCGTATGTTTACTTATTCAAATCGGAGCTGTGGCGGCATTTTGACTCTTCGTAGACTAATATTAATCACCACCGTGAGAAGCACATCACCTCCATTTTCACGTTAAAGTCATTAATACGACAAGTGTGAGTGCTACGGAGATCACATGGTGCGTCAGTGTTTCCATGGCAACCATGTGTTGCATTTTATCTCTTTCTCTAAATGTGTACATGGATTTATTTATTTTTTAAATAATTTGTTGATGGTTATGGCATATTTTGCTAAATGTGTTCCGTTTTTTTTAACTCTTTCTAGTTTAATGATACAAATTATGACAAAATTAAAATCTTTCCTTTATTACAATGTAAAATGCCTGTCAATGTGGTACTAATTTTACAGTGTTTTACTTAGTGTGCGTACCAGTGTCCAGCCTCTTGACCAGACAGACAGAAACACTGAGTTGAAACAACCTTGAAGGGATTTTTTTTTTCAATGTAGTTTTATTATTTGACAAATATATTTCAAAATGAAATGGAAATGTGCAGCATTTTGTCTGAGAAATAATAAAAGAGACACTTTTTCATATATAATTTGTCTTAAATCTCATTTGTTGAGAAAATCGTATCGTGAAACCGGTATCGTGAATCGTATCGTGAGTTGAGTGAATTGTTACATCCCTAGTAAGACGTCTTTAAAAAGATGCGCTGCGTGCAAGCTCTTTTGTGAGAGGAGAAAAAAAACTCTGCGATGTTGAAGCGAGTAGGGAGAAACACTCACTGGCAGATCACTGCACAGACCAGCAGGCAATGTGAACTGCTGCAGATCGAAAAGAGTGGCTCGTCAACAATTAAAAAGTGTAATTAAAGCAAAGGTGCACTCTAAAAAATGCTGGGTTGTTTAACCCAATTTTGGGAAAAATATGGACAAACCCAGCCATTGAGATAAAAATGTAATTTAAACATTTATTTTTATCCCAAATTTTTAACCAATATTTTTTTAACCAAAATTGTGTTAAAACAACACAGCATTTTTTTAGAGTGTGATGATGAGACACAGTGGTAAACTTGCCTCTGTCCCAACTTTTGGAGTGTGTTGCAGCCATCAAAATAAAAATGCGTTTATATTTATACACTTAAGTTTTAAATGTAGGCCAGTGAAAACATTTTGGGCAGTGAAACGAAATAGTTTTGTCAGTTAAATAAAGGTTAAAAAGATTAATAAATCAGAGAAGAATTGATTTTATTGCATTTTACAACATTTCCTGATGTTTCTCCATTAGGGGTTGTGTTTTACTTACAGATAAGTTTGATGCTTAAATTATTAATTATGTTTTGGCAAATTTCTTTTTTTTTCTTTTTTAATTGGAATAAACCCTTCATGTATTGTGATATGTTGATGGTACTTTTTTGTTTTTTTTGCTGTATATGCATTCTTCTTCCGTTTCTTCTTCTTAGTTGAATCTATTGCACCATATGACGGAATTTTCCGTCATGAAAAGCTTTCCGCCATTTTGATTTCGAAAAAAAAAAAAAAAAAAAATCTACTCTTCCCAAATCTTCCAAGACGGTAACTTCGATTTTCACAAAAATTTAACAAGATCATCTACAGACAGTGCCGGCAAAAATTATTCAAATTGTTTCGTCAAACCGTTCTCGAATTCCACACAAATTAATTTTATGTAGGGCTTGCGAAAACAGACTTAAGGCTGTATCTCTGCAACTCTTTATCGCATTCACACCAAACTTGGTACATTTCATCACATGCTCCGTTTCAGTGCAGTGCCACCTACTGGTCCGAAGAAAAAATGGCTATTTATGCTTATAACTTCTAAATGGTTTGTCTAAAAATCATAAAATTGGTCTCAATAGATTTGGGGCACCATGCCGAGTCGAATGGTCCCATATCGCCTATAACGTAACATAAAAAAAAAAAATCTTGATATGGGTCATCAGTACGATTCCCTGAAGGAGCCCAATAAGTTTCGAACCAGCGCCACCTAGTGGTAATATTAAAATTTAAAATATACTAATAACCCTGGGTCATCTTATACTGTAACACAAGAGTCATCTCATTAGATTTCTAAATACTTGCAGAGTCCAATGATTTTAAACATTGATTTTAGCTAAGGTTTTACCTTATGGTTTGTGTAATGGCGTAATTTAACGCTTAAAAAACATTTGCCAATATCTTAGAAACCGTTAGATCGATTGAGAGGAAACCACCGTAGGAAGTTCAGAAACAGGTCGTTGGCTAAATGCTAATACTCAAATGTCAAAGTATTAATTGGCAAGAAAATGCACACAAAGTAAGGTGTGGGTAATTTTTTACTTGTATTTCCGTTTCCGTAAACCACAGTAGTAAAGTTGAGGCATGATGCCAATGACTACGGCCTTATCTCTGCAATGCCTCGTCATATTGATACCAAATTTTGTATGTGTCATTGTAACACCAGGGTGATTAGGAACATGAAATTGTCTAGCTATGACTTCTTGTTTCACAGGAGTTTAAGTCTCATTTTTGAAATCTCACAATGAAACTCATTGTGATGGATGATCAAGGGAATTTGGGCTTTGTGTTTCCTCATAAAACTCAAAGGCCAAATTCCTTTAGTCATCCATTTGGCTTTTGTGTTTCCTCATGAAACACAAAGGCCAAATTCCCTTAATCATCCTCCACAAAGATAAAAACCAAAGAATACAGTTCTGATATCCATCAAAAGATTGTTGAGCATCACAACATAAAAAAGTGCCTGTAAGGAAATAGCTAAATAATTGAAAATCCACATTTTGACCATCAGGGCAATAATTAAGTTCCAATCCATTAAAGAGATTACAAATCTGCCAGGAAGAGGACATGTGTCTATATTGCCTCGATGCATGATGAGGAGGAGAGATTGAGTGGCTAAAGACTCTACAAGGATCACAGATGGAGAATTGCAGAGATTAGTTGAGTCTTGGGGGTCAGAAAGCCAAAAAAACAAACTCCAGCAAATTCAGTTGTCAGACATGACTGGAACTTTTAAAAGGGACCGGATTCTAAGGTGAGATTAAACAAAAAAGGGCTTTTCGGCAGCAAACCCACCAGATGTGTTTGGTGCAAACAGCAATAAAAAAGTACCCCATGGTTAACTATACTGCTGGATGTTGTGGGCCTATTTGTTTGCCGGAGGTCCTGGACATCTTTTTTAGATGCATGTTTTATGCATTCTTGCAAAAAATCTAAACCTGACTGCCTCTGCTAGCAGTCTTATAATGGGCCGTGGTTGGATCTTTCATCAGGACAACGGCCCAAAACAAAAATCGAAAATCTACTGTAAATCAACACAAAAATTTGTCACTGAGCACATAATGAAGCTCCTGCCATGACCGTCCCAGTCCCCTAAACTGAACCCCACAGAAAATGAGTGTGAACTAAAGAGAAGAAGCACCAACATGAACTGGAGAGATTCTGTATAGAGGAATGGTCTCTGATCTCTTTTCAGATAAACAATGCAGATTTATTTTTTACAGCCATTTTTTTTATTATATTTACCAGGGGTGCCATTATTCTGACCACTATTGAACTATTTTGCCTTAAATCATCTTAAAATGTCTTTAATTGATCCTGGTCTGACACCCCCAGCCATCTTGGCATGTCTCGGCCCCGATAATAAACCGCTTGCAGCTATATTTATTATTATAGCCCTTTTTAGGGCAGATTGTACTGCATGGTGCAAAATGCAGCTGGTGTTGTAACAGAATAAAATAAAATAAAAACATTTATAACTTGGCTTTGTTTCTATTTCGTAATCCATATTATAGAAAGTGCAACATGCATTTAATATATACACCGTAAAAAAATACTGTGATTTTAATGGTAAAAATGGTCAGTAAATTAACATTATATCAGATATTTCTCAACGGTTTATTGCTGTAAAATTATATACGGTTAAAAGTCTGTAAAAGCTAAAATGTTGCTACCGTATTTTTAACAGGAAAACTCTGGTAACTACAGCTGCTAGTTCTTTTCTGGTAATTTTAACAGATTTTTTTATACAGTATTTAACAGCTATATGCAAAACTTATGGTAAATTATACTTAAACACGGCAATAACAAAAAACAGACTGCACATTTTTTCCTATTACAATGACATACATGGCTTTGTTTTTCAGTGGTTGATTCTTTTTAAATGATTCTTTTTAAATGTAAATGTGTTTATGGTAATTTTCTTTTTTTTTTTTTTTAACTGACCCTAAACATAACCCTAAAGCACTACATCATTTCAAATTCATCACAAAAACAACTGAAATTCATATGCTTATAATTTGAA
>NW_024121600.1:16605-26607 GCF_016745375.1 Pimephales promelas
CGTTGTTTCCTGATGAACTGATATCATTCTGAGCCCAGTCTCGCATTATATGGGTGATGTTGATTTTACATTATTGATTAGAGGCACAAAAAGATTCTGCACAAAAATATTTGCAACTACATTATTTTTTAGACTAAAAAAATCACACAAAACAACAAAAATAAAATAGTAATAAAAGAAATTACTAACACAGTTCATTTCACAATTTATGCATGCCGCAATGCATGCTGGGAGCCTCGGATGAGTTTTAATTGGTGCACCCAGGAAGCACTGCATCATGCTTTTTGTTGTTCACCATTGTTGAGATTCATACGCAGATTCTTGATTCCTGTTTGTGTATAAATGGCAGACAGACTCAAACCTTTTTATCAGAACAACTTTTAAAAATCCCTCTGATTATTTTGAAAAGGTCAGATCTTATGCTGGAGAGTCACAGTGCTGCTGTAATCAATAAGTAAATCTAACTCAGAGAGTAGGCTGTAAATGAGTTTAGTGACTCAGCTCATGATGATTACATCAAAACATAATCAATAACACTTGATCTAATTTTTTTCTTGGCTTGTCTCACTTCAATAACTTGGTTACAGCAGCCAGAGAATATGTAATGTTTTAAAATCAAGGGTGCAAGAAACCAACTAAATCAGTTGAAACACTTGAAAGGCTCTTTTCTTCAGTGATTCTCCTCATTATCATCAGGTAAGGACCATCCAAACTTTCATCAGCGAGATGAAAGTTTGGATGGTCCTTTTCCTCTTTGGGGCTGAGAACTTAAGGTCAGTTTTTTTCCTCAAAACATGTTGAAATATGGACTCTTCTGACCACAGCAAACATTTCCACTGTCTTTTAGACCATCTGAGATGAGCTCGGACCCAGAGAACTCGGCAGCATCTCTGCATTGAACTGATGTATACAGTAGCTTTCTTCTAGCATAACAGAGATTCAAGTTGGTGAAAGACATAAATACTTTGCAAGCTTGCATTTAGAAATGTGATTATTGAATTATTTGACAACTGTCATGAAATTTGGCTCAAAATGGTGAGCCATGACTCATCTTTGCTTGCAGAGTGATTGCTTGATGAATGCTTATTTTTCACCCAAACCCGATACCTTCCCCTAGCTATTATCAGTTCACCTGCTAATTGTGGACTGTTTCAAAACAGTTTAACTTGGATACTCTATTATTGTGCCCCCGTCCCAACTTTTTTGGAGTGTGTTGAAGCCATCAAAATCAAAATTTGTTTATGTTGACCAAATACTGTTAATTTGTACTTTTTTCTTTTTACTTTTAAAGGTTAAAGAGTTAAAAAAAGAAAAAAGTACAATGATTGCTCTATTCAAATTAATAGTATATGCTAAACATAAACAAACCCAATGTAACCCAAATTGAAGCTTCAAAAAAAAAAGTACAATGATTTCACTATAGCCAAATTAACAGTATTTGGTAAACATACTGTTAAAAAAAAAACAAAAACAAAAAAAACAGTGTAACCCAATTCGGGACTTCAATAATAACAACCAGAAGATTTAATTTTAAAATCACACACACAAAAAAAAAAAATATTATTCAACAATATTGTTGATCTGACTGCACTGAACCCATTGTATGAGACCTGAATTGAGCTGAATGTTTGACTCATTTCATAATTGAAATGAAAATGAGTCAAACTTTACACAGTTCCCAAAAAGAATCAACACTAAATAATGACCGTTTACTATTGTCTTTTCTGCTGAATTAGTTTTGCGTCAATTAATCCTTTTTCTGTATTGTATAATGGCCTTGAAATAAAGGTGGCTTGATTAAAAAAAAAAAAAAATCAGGCCTCTGGAACACACTATACTTTTGTTCTGATTTGGGAAAATAAGATTTGGTTAAATTTCCATTAACCTTATTTTAATAAATGTTGATGGAACAAATGCTCTGGCTTATTATCAACTCGCTCTTCCAGTAATGTGATGTTTCTATGATGTTTCTATAAGTTGTATGCATAAACCAGGTGAAAGAAAGCTCTTCATGTGTCTTGGATGCGTTAATCATTCACAAACCAGTGAGGGCAGAGACTCATCCAACAGCTCAGAAACGCAGTGTGTGTGTGAGTGTGTAGGCTCTCTGATACTTGATTGAAGGATGCAGTGGCATCATTGGGTGGTTAAGCTGTTCTGTCAGGAGGAATTAAAGCCTGACGTTCAGGAGCAGGACAGGTGGAATGCAAGAACGGTGATATCTTAATCTCTTTGAGAAACAGGCACTCTCCTGAGCGGTCAGAGGGATCGCGGGTTACACAGGTGACCCGTAACGTTCAGGACAGGTCCAGACTCCTCACCGTCCTTTTCCGCTGTTTGCAGTGTTTTTAAAAGCAAGCCCGGAGCCGTCATCATCATTACGCTGAGAGCTTGAGATGGGCCGGCGTAATGTGTGTGCAGAGTTGCCCCGTCTGTTTGTAAGGCCCTCAGCAGAAGTGTGGCGGCTGTTGACATTCTCCATATAATATTGTTTGAATTTTTCATCAAGATCCCGGGCTGCGTTACGAGAGCCCCTTTGTTTCCATGTTATTTGTACATTCCTTGTACGTGTGTACCTAGCTCTTCCTTCGTTTGTTTGTCCGTGTGTATCATTTGAAACTCCCAGTCCATTTTTTATGGTCCCCCGCTCAGTCCGGGTGGCGTTTGTGGGGTCACGAGCAGCGGTCAGCCGCACACCCCCATCCGCCGGCACCTTTTGTGCAGGGGACCCTGACGTGGCTGTGAATGCAGGTCACCACAGGTTACTGACAAAGGCCTGTGAAAGGCTGTTCTGTGCTCCCCTGAATGGGCCGATGTGCACCGTTAAATACGGCCTGCCTCCTGTCAATGTTGCTGCCATTAAAAAGGGCTTGGCTTGATACCCTCTCCTTTTCACGCACGTGAAAGTTAGTTTTCTCTTTGTTTCTCCCGTTGTGTCGGGGCGTTCGGCGGCTTTGTCGCACTGTCAATGTCGTGGCAGTAAAATGAGTTCATCTTAGATTCAGAGCCTGTTCTGTTGTGTGTTTGCATCCATAAATAAAGCAGCAATTATTGTCCTCTTCTGTATGCTCTCAAATCTGGTCCTCGGTTTAAATCCCTCTTCATTGGTAAAGACGTTAGGTAATAGCATGTTTTTTAGACATGGAGTACTGCAAAAAAGCTAAAAAAAAATAACTGTTTTTTATGAATAAGTTAAACATACAGTACTATGAACCAATCAATTTATGCCAACAATACAAATATGGAAAATCAGGTAGACAAAGCTCTTTACGGTAATAATTACAGTGCGTTTAAAAACAACGCTTCACTAATTCTGCACAATTTCATCTGATCACTGTAAGTTCTTGGTTTCATTTTAAAAGCACTGCTAAGCCACGTTGACACATCCACTGCACCGGTATGTTGGCATTATCAGGCACAGCCGTCTCACTTTGTGTGTTAATGAATTTGTAGTGTGCGTGCACTCAATGAGGTTAATGGAAGGGATCTCTGAGGCTCATCTTGCCGGCCCAGCCCCACTCTTTCAAGCCTGCTCTCCATGCATGTTTCCGGAAACGATTCTTTAGTCAGCTCGTTGCCTCTCCGCCTCCCCCTATTGTTCTCTGCCCTCTAGGGGCCCCTCTCGCTTTATCTGATGCCAATTCTGCATCGCACTCCTCCTGCCCCCTATCTGAATGTCTCCTATATGGCTGTGTTATCTTATCCGCAGTGTCATCTCTTTATCAGCCCTATCCCGACCCCCGGCCGATCGGGGAGACTGCATCGGAACCGGCACATGAGCACAGCTCTGCGTACACGTAATCCGCTTGCAGGATTCTTCAATTTGCTCTATCGAGACAGACAAATCCCCTCTGAACGGGAGAAATAAAAAGCAGCTGATTTTTTTTTTCAAGTATATAATATCCCATGACCCTACAGAAGGTTTTAGAATAGAATAGAATAGAATAGAATAGAATAGAATAGAATGTGGGAAATCTGATTTAAATAGAAAATAAAATTGAGGTAAAATAATGAGCAGTAACTATTTATTTTACAGTGTTTATGTTATACATTACTTTTACTTAATATAGTATCCCATTACCCTACAGAGGAGAAGTAGAATAGAATAGAATAGAATAGAATATCTGATTTAAATAGAAAATAAAATTGAGGTAAAATAATGAGCAGTAACTATTTATTTTACAGTGTTTATGTTATACATTACTTTTACTTAATGTAGTATCCCATGACCCTACAGAGGACAAGTAGAATAGAATAGAATAGAATAGAATAGAATGTGGGAAATCTGATTTAAATGGAAAATAAAATTGAGGTAAAATAATGAGCAGTAACTATTTATTTTACAGTGTTTATGTTATACATTACTTGTACTTAATGTAGTATCCCATGACCCTACAGAGGACAAGTGGTATAGAATAGAATAGAATAGAATTTGTAAGCTTGTGTAAAAAAAACCTACAAAAAAGATGTGAATAGAAAAATAAAATTGAGGTAAAATAATGAGCAGTGACTATTTATTTTACAGTGTCTATGTTATAAATTATACTTGTACTTAATATAGTCTCCCATTACCCTACAGAGGACAAGTAGAATAGAATAGAATAGAATAGAATAGAATAGAATAGAATAGAATAGAATAGAATAGAATAGAATAGAATAGAATATCTGATTTAAATAGAAAATAAAATTGAGGTAAAATAATGAGCAGTAACTATTTATTTTACAGTGTTTATGTTATACATTACTTTTACTTAATGTAGTATCCCATGACCCTACAGAGGACAAGTAGAATAGAATAGAATAGAATAGAATAGAATAGAATAGAATAGAATAGAATGTGGGAAATCTGATTTAAATGGAAAATAAAATTGAGGTAAAATAATGAGCAGTAACTATTTATTTTACAGTGTTTATGTTATACATTACTTGTACTTAATGTAGTATCCCATGACCCTACAGAGGACAAGTGGTATAGAATAGAATAGAATAGAATAGAATAGAATAGAATAGAATAGAATAGAATAGAATAGAATTTATAAGCTTGTGTAAAAAAACCTACAAAAAAGATGTAAATAGAAAAATAAAATTGAGGTAAAATAATGAGCAGTGACTTTATTTTACAGTGTTTATGTTATACATTACTTGTACTTAATATAGTCTCCCATTACCCTACAGAGGACAAGTAGAATAGAATAGAATAGAATAGAATAGAATAGAATAGAATACAATTTATAAGCTTGTGTAAAAAAAACTTACAAAAAAGATGTAAATACAAAAATAAAATTGAGGTAAAATAATGAGCAGTAACTATTTATTTTACAGTGTTTATGTTATACATTACTTGTACTTAATGTAATATAGTGTCCCATTACCCTACAGAGGACAAATAGAATGGAATAGAATAGAATAGCTAAACTTGTATAAAAAAAAACCTTACTAAAATCTGATGTAAATAGAAAAATAAAATTGAGGTAAAATAATGAGTAACTATTTATTTTACAGTGTCTATGTTATACATTACTTGTACTTAATGTAGTATCCCATTACCCTACAGAGGACAAATAGAATAGAATATAATAGAATAGAATATAATAGAATAGAATAGAATAGCTAAACATGTATAAATAACCTTGCAAAAAATCTGATGTAAATAGAAAAATAAAATTGAGGTAAAATAATGAGCAGTAACTGTTTATTTTACAGTGTCTATGTTACACATTATTTGTACTTAATACTGTATAGTATCCCATGACCATTTAGAGGACAAGTGGAATAGAATAGAATAGAATACAATACAATACAATAGAATACAATAGAATTGCTAAACTTGTGTAAAAAACCTTACAAAAATCTGATGTAAATAGAAAAATAAAATTGGGGTAAAATAATGAGCAGTAACTGTTTATTTTACAGTGTCTATGTTACACGTTATTTGTATTTACTATAGTAATAACAGTAAATTATGCATTTGCATGTGTAGAATATAATATAATATGATTTAAATATAAAATTGCGGTAAAATTAAGGGTAAAATGTCCTATTTTCATGTTACCTATACTAACCCTAAACCTAATACTGTAAAAAAAAAGGAAGAATTCAAGTTGTTTCTTTGTGTTTATTTGTTTAAATTTACTTGAAAATTGTTCCAAAGTAAATCCTACACCACATATTTTCCCAGAACATGCTAATATTAGTGTTAATATTATTACAATTACTACTACTTGGTTTTTACTTGTATAATTACACTATAACAAACCACATTCAAATAAAATGGGTAACACTTCATTTTGATGGTCCCCTTTTAACATCCTGTTGACTGTAAGTAACTTTCCAACTAAATGTCAATTAACTCTCATTAGAGGATTAGTGACTGTCTGCTTAATATCTGCTAACTCTTTATTGTGATGCTCCTCCAACAGACTTTCAACGTATTCTATCCCTAACCCTACCAGTCGACTAGTACTCTAACACTCTAGTAGTCAACTGAACTAAAGTGAAACCATGAAATGTTATAAAATACAATAAAAATCTGAAATATAAAAAAAAATACAATTAAGCCACATTCAGCTGCTGATATTAGATTAATAACATGTTAATAATAAATGAATAATAATGTAATCAAACAACCTCAATAAGATATCCCTGTAATCTTTCTGTTTCCGTTAAATGTCTTTATAGGACAGCATGAGTGGTGGTTGATAAAATGGATATCGGTCTAATGTGTTTTTCCTCTCTTCCTCTGTCATTCATGGAAACTGCCTTCTACCTTTGTTTCTGTCTCGGATCCCCGCTGAATGAACACAAGGCTTTTCCTCGTGGCCGGCGCTGATGGACGGGATTGGATCTGCGTGACAGGTGAGTCGGCCCAGCTGCTACCTGTAGCAGACAGCAGCTGTCTCACACTCACTCACACTCGCTCGCAAACAGTCAGTCACGCATCCAGTCACACTCATTCAAAAACATAAATGCATACACTCCCACACAGCCATTCACCCTAAACAATCAGCTCTGCTCAGATGCCCAGCTAAAGGAGCAACATGCTCTGACACACACTTTTCAGAGCCATTCTTTTTTCATGGGACTCGACCAAAACTCATATTACTGTTTGTATTTACTTTCAGTGCATTTTTAATTAAGACTCATCAGAAATGTAAGAACGGTCAAACAAAAAAACAAAAAGACACCAGATTTATTTATTTATTTATTTATTTATTTATTTTACTAGTGGGTGACACTATAGTTAGAGGGTAGCAAAATAAAGTAAACTGTGACATTACCCAAACATTCATCATACAGTGGACTACCAGTACAATATATAACAATTTGGGACCAAAAATTATTCAGACACTTTGACCTGACCATGTTTTGATCAATCGTTTTTCTTTAATTGCTAATGTAATCTTTTTACACCACAGACTGAATTACATTAAGCAATGGTAAAATTGACCCAACGTGGTATTATCTAAATTGTGGACAACTGACCGCTATTCAACCTAATTCATTTGTAAGACAGTCTAACAAAAGGTGTGTGAAATTTCAACGGATTTGATAACTAGTCATATTTTATTACCATTTTCTAAACTGTAGTTCTGGGTGAATGTTGAAGGTGTCTGAATCCATTTTGGTTTGACAGTATTTTCTGTTTTTCTAATTTGATTGATTACACATGAACCAGACAGAAAAACTCACTCCTAAAAATAAAGTTTCCAAATATGATTTTTTTTTTTTTTTTTTGCAGTATTGCTTTAAAAGTAAAAATGTTGGTTCAAAAAGATTGTTTTCCTTTGATGTTAGATGTTCTTCATGGAACCATAGATGCCAATAAAGATCATTTACTTTTAAGAGTGTATATCAATTTAAGATAAACTGGGCAACATTACGATACAACATACAAGCTGAATGAGCATTTAAGAGGTTTTTGTTTGTGGCGTCCTTGTAGTCCCGTCCAGCCTTGACAGCATCACACACTCTTTGTCTCAGTATTATGATGTTAGTGAATGTACTCTAATGGCCTCTGTCTGTTCCCTTTACGTGCGTCTGAGAGAGGGCAAAAAGCTTCCAGCTTTCCACACCTCCACTCAGATACACCTGTCACCAGCTGCCTCTCCTCTCCTCTCCCATCCCCCTCTCTTTCCTAGTTGAATAAAGCAGTGGTCACATTATCAGAGCCCACATCACATGCTCTCCATCATACAGTTCAGCCACCTGGACTAAAACTGTGCCTAATCATTTGTATTGCTGAGACAAATCTATGTAAAAGTGAAAATGTGACTTTCTTATCTTGAGGAGCTAATCTGTAAAAAAAATAATCTGGGGAATGTAGGTTTAAAAATGTCGTCTGGGTTTGCCCGAACTTTTGAAAAATACAGCAGTGACATTTGAGCTGACCTTAAATTCACTCTGTTTCGTACTTTGTACTGATAACTATAATAATACAAGTAGTAAAATTATCACCAGTAGCTTTTTCCACAAACTGAGGTAAATGCTAATATACACTGAAGGATTATTAGGAACAGCACACTAATACTGTGTTTGACCCCCTTTCGCCTTCAGAACTGCCTTAATTCTACGTGGCATTGATTCAACAAGAAAGCATTCTTTAGAAATGTTGGCCCATATTGATAGGATAGCATCTTGCTGTTGATGGAGATTTGTGCACGAAGCTCCCGTTCCACCACATCCCTAAAGATGCTCTATTGGGTTGAGATCTGGTGACTGTGGGGGCCATTTTAGTTCAGTGAACTCATTGACATGTTCAAGAAACCAATTTGAAATGATTCGAGATTTGTGACATGGTGCATTATCCTGCTGGAAGTAGCCATCAGAGGATGGGGACATGGTGGCCATAAAGGGATGAACATGGTCAGAAACAATGCTCAGGTAGGCCGTGGCATTTAAACGATGCCCAATTGGCACTAAGGGGCCTAAAGTGTGCCAAGAAAACATCCCCCACACCATTACACCACCACCACCAGCCTGCACAGTGGTAACAAGGCATGATGGATGCATGTTCTCATTCTGTTTACGCCAAATTCTGACTCTACCATCTGAATGTCTCAACAGAAATCGAGACTCATCAGACCAGGCAACATTTTTCCAGTCTTCAACTGTCCAATTTTGGTGACTCTTGCAAACTGTAGCCTTTTTTTCCCTATTTTTTAGTGGAGATGAGTGGTACCCGGTGGGGTCTTCTGCTTTCGTAGACCATCTGCCTCAAGGTTGTGTGTGCTGTGGCTTCATAAATGCTTTGCTGCATACCTCAGTTGTAACGAGTTGTTATTTCAGTCAAAGTTGCTCTTCTATCAGCTTGAATCAGTCGGCCCATTCTCCTCTGACCTCTAGCATCAACAAGGCATTTTTGCCCACAGGACTGCCGCATACTGGATGTTTTTCCCTTTTCACACCATTCTTTGTAAACCCTAGAAATGGTTGTGCGTGAAAATCCCAGTAACTGAGCAGATTGTGAAATACTCAGACCGACTCAGAGTTCAGGAGATTGTCTTGACCAGGACCACACCCCTAAATGCATTGAAGCAACAGCCATGTGATTGGTTGATTAGATAATTGCATTAATGAGAAATTGAACAGGTGTCCCTAAAAATTCTTTAGGTGAGTGTATAAGGTGATGAGTGTCATGCACTAAAACACAAAAAAAACATATCATAACAAACAACGCTAAAATAATGCAATAATCATTACTTAAAAAGCTTAAGATCTTAAATAACCCCAAATGTACATAAACGATAACAAAAAACTAACACAAAACAAATACCATTATACGTAAAGTCTCGTGAACTGTGGGAATATATTTGGGAATTTTTTCTGTGCAAATTTTCAGACTTCATTTAACAATTAATTTTTTACTGTAAAATACTTAAAATTTCCTCTAAGATATAATAGTTTAAGGCAACTTGCCGTGCTCTGAACCTTTGTAAAAATTAAGGGTTGCATTATGTGCATCAAAATATAAAAGTGAATGGGAATAAAGCAGATGCTACAAAA
>NW_024121601.1:0-26546 GCF_016745375.1 Pimephales promelas
GAGGATTACAATGTATATAACGATTTTTGTAACTGTAGATAAAAATAACAACCCCACTTTTGTCAAAAGGTGGCGCTATTTAGTCCCTGCACCATGCCGTTTCTGAAACTTTGCACATGTCTACTGGCTAATAAATGTGATGTGTCTGTTGAGTTTCATGCAATTTCAAGCATGCTAAGAGTCTCAAAAGCATCCTAAAATAATTTCAAAGTTGTTTGCTTTGCCACGCAAACAGTTTAAAAGATATCAAGAATCCATTCACAGGTCTACATCTACCGTATGTTTACATTATACAGATGAAGTTTTTCATCTGTTTTTCATCATTATACAGATGAAGTTTTCATCTGTTTACATTATACAGATGAAGTTTTTCATTCATATTATTACATGCAAGCGTGTTTGATTTATGGACCAAGTTTTCGGACCCCGTTCCAGGGGGCGCTGTCTAGCCCCCCTGCCACGCCTAGGTACCATCTTCAGCCCGGGCCTGATGGCTGTGGGATCTGACCTGTGTGCAAAGTTTCAAGAGTTTTCAAACCGTTAAGGGCCTCAAAAGCCATTAAGAGTCTCAAAATCATCAAAAAAAAATTTTAAAGTTTGGTGCGTTGCCACGGCAACAGTATCAAGATATCAAGAATCCATTCACAGGTCTTCATCTGCCATGTATTTACATTATACAGATGAAGTTTGAAGCAAATCGGGTAAAAATAAGAGGTTGATTTCAAAGCATTTTGAAAGTGACACACTTCCTGCTGCCAGTTGGTGGCGCTATAACTTTGACTCGAAATAGTCACATCCATGTGATCGTCCTCTTACAGCGAACACACTGATGAAGTTTCATCAAGATATGTTAATGTATGCTGAAGTTATAACACTTCCTGTTTCACGTTTCTCGCCATAATTTCGTTTCCTCGCCACGGCCAAAACCGTTTGAGATATCAAAAATCCCCTCACAAAACTTTCATCCTCAATGTCTTGACTTCTTGCACACCGAGTTTGGTTGTGATTGGTAAACACATGCATTGTAATTTGATGTATTTCTCCTAGGACAACTATTCAAACAACCCATAATTCTCCACTTTCATTTTAATTGTCGTAAAACTTAGAGCACGAAAGTTGTTTGGCTGATGTGATCTATAATTGTACCGAGTTTCATATTAATTCACGCAAGTGTGTTTGATTATGGACAAATGTTCGAATCCCAGTCCAGGGGGCGCTGTCGAGCCGCCCTGCCACGCCCGATGACCAGCTTCAGCCCGGCCCTGATGGCCTGGGTTCTGACCCGTGTGCAAAGTTTCAAGAGTTTTAGAGGATGTTAAGGCCCCGAAAATGCCAGAGAAGTCGCACACAGCAAATAAAGGGTTAAAATTAACCTGACAGGCGCCCCTCCTCTCACTCACACAGAGAGACACTGAGAGACTGGCAAAATTCTAAGATTTTCTCTACATTCAAACAAAGATATCTGACTTTCTGTGGGTCCTAGCTAATGAGTGTCAATTAGAAAGTTGTCCGGCTCGAGGAGTACAATATACATACCGATTTTTGTAACTCTAGTTAAAACTAACAACCCCACTTTTGTCAAAAGGTGGTGCTACTGAGCCCTCACCACGCCCGTTTCTGAAACTTTGCACATGTCTACTGGCTAATAAATGTGATGTGTCTGTCGAGTTTCATGCGATTTGAAGCATGCTAAGGGTCTCAAAAGCATCCTAAAAGAATGGTAAAGTTTGATGCGTTGCCACGGCAACAGTTTAAAAGATATCAAGAATCCATTCACAGGTCTACATCTGCCGTATATTTACATTATACAGATTAAGTTTGAAGCAAATCGGGTAAAAATAAAAGGGTGATTTCAAAGCATTTTGAAAGTGACACACTTCCTGCTGCCAGTTGGTGGCGCTATAACTTTGACTCACAATAGTCACATCCATGTGATCGTCCTCTTACAGCGAACACACTGCTGAAGTTTCATCAAGATCAGTTAATGTATGCTGAAGTTATAACACACTTCCTGTTTCACGTTTCTCGCCATAATTTCGTTTCCTCGCCACGGCCAAACCGTTCGAGATATCAAAAATCCCCTCGCAAACTTTCATCCTCAATGCCTTGACTTCATGCTGACCGAGTTTCGTGCCGTGTGTTTGAATTCTCTAGGAGGAGTATTGCACATTCCATTGCGAGCGTTTTTACAAACAAACCTCAATAGCCGACTTCCTGTTGGGCTGGGGTAAAAAGTAAGAGTGTGAGGTATAGATGAAACGATGAGATCAACATGTGTACCGAGTTTCATATTATTACATTCAAGCGTGTTTGATTTATGGACCAAGTGTTCGGACCCCGTTCCAGGGGGCGCTGTCTAGCCCCCTGCCACACCCAGGTACCATCTTCAGCCCGGCTCTGATGGCTGTGGGATCTGACCTGTGTGCAAAGTTTCAAGAGTTTTCAAACCCGTTAAGGGCCCCAAAAGCCGCTAAGAGTCTCAAAATCATCAAAAAAAGAATTTTAAAGTTTGATGCGTTGCCACGGCAACAGTATCAAAGATATCAAGAATCCATTCACAGGTCTTCATCTGCTATGTATTTACATTATACAGATTAAGTTTGAAGCAAATCGGGTAAAAATAAGAGGGTGATTTCAAAGCATTTTGAAAGTGACACACTTCCTGCTGCCAGTTGGTGGCGCTATAACTTTGACTCACAATATTCACATCCATGTGATCGTCCTCTTACAGCAAACAAACTGCTGAAGTTTCATCAAGATCAGTTAATGTATGCTGAAGTTCTGACACACTTCCTGTTTCACGATTCTCGCCATAATTCGTTTCCTCGCCACGGCCAAACCGTTCGAGATATCAAAAATCCCCTCGCAAACTTTCATCCTCAATGCCTTGACTTCATGCTGACCGAGTTTCGTGCCGTGTGTTTGAATTCTCTAGGAGGAGTACTTCAAATTCCATTGCGAGTGTTTTATGAACAACCCTAAATAACCGACTTCCTGTTGGGCTGGGGTAAAAAGTAATAGTTTGAGGTATATATGAACGATGAGATCTATATGTGCACCGAGTTTCATATTATTACATGCAAGCGTGTTTGATTTATGGACCAAGTTTTCGGACCCCGTTCCAGGGGGCGCTGTCTAGCCCCCCTGCCACGCCCGGGTACCATCTTCAGCCCGGCCCTGATGGCCGCGGATTCTGACCCGTGTGCAAAGTTTCAAGAGTTTTTGAGCATGTTAAGGGCCCCAAAAGTGCCCAAATAGTCGTATAAATAATAATAATAATAATAAATATAGCTGCGAGCAGCGATGGCGGGCCCAAGCCGGAGGCACCGCAACCCCGGTTCCTTTAGTTACCTAAAGGCACCCGGGTGGCGGTGCCGAAGGCTTTGGCCCTTTCATGATTAAATGTTAAAGCGGCTTGCCATACTCTGTCATTTCGACTAGTCACAATTATGTTACAGATATCTTAAATGATAATACAAACTATCCAAAGTGTAACGACTAGACAGAAAGACGTTGTTGATATCTACAATGTTAATTCCGGACAGGCAAACTTAGCTTTTAAATGTTAAAAGGGCTTGCCATACAGGGACGTAGGCTCAGAGAGAGGCTCACCATATTCAGACCAAAATATCTGACTTCCTCTTGGTCCGAGCTAATGACTATGTATTAGAAAGTTGTACGGCTTGAGGAGTACAATGTATATACCGATTTTTGTAACTGTAGATAAAACTAACAACCAATGTAGTAGCACTTCTCTTTTTTTGATTGGCTGATGCGTAGCAGGGTCGACTGCTGAACTCCAGGCGAGACGCGCTTGATTCTCACGTGAGAGCGGCGCGGCCAGAGAAATTGCGTATATTAAATATATTATTAATAGTTTTTCCGCATGAGAAATACAATGTGTGACGGGAGTGTGAGACAAAAGACTGAAACGAGTGACTGTCATGCTCAATGCGTGACACACTATAAAAAAATATTTCACACTGACTCCACATTTAGGGGGCCACAAGGGGGTCCAAGCTTGTTGTCGCAGGGGCACTGGCCCCCCCAGGCCCCCGCCTAGAACCGCCATTGCTCACACACACACACACACACACACTTTCTCTCTCTCTCAAGAAGCAAAAACATGACTGCTAAAGGTTGTATCAGCGATGGCGGGTAACATCACTTAACATCACGAGTGCTATTCCCTTAGGCCACGCCCCCTTGTCTCCCCAAAGTATTATAAGCAATCATGCGCATCCCGTGTGCAGAATGATGCACTTGAAGCAACACCAAGTCACAGCACGCAACGCTTCACATTGAAAAGAACATAGCGAAGGGATGGTATCTATAATCTATGCTTAGTAGGGCTGCACGATTTGGGAAAATGTCATATTGCCATTATTGAGCCAATATTGCAATTGCGATTTGCGACTCCGATATAATAAAATGGTTTCATGAGTCCAACTTGCTTGGTTCTAAAGTAAAATGCACACACAGATTAATGTTTATTTCTCAACTCAAACTAAAAAACAACAACAACAATAAATGATTGATAACACCTATAATGATCAATAAACCATCAACCAAACCAACATTACAGTGATTCCATCAATTGAAAGCCATCAACTTTTTAAAAAATTATTACGCTTAAAAAAAATATATAACAGCTTTTAAATTAAGTGAACTTCAAACAATCCCCACATAAACCCATAATAAAAAACATATTTACCTGTGCCCTTCCTGTCTTAACAGGTACAGAAATTGAATAAAGTTATCAAACAGTCTGCGCTGCCTGAATCATAAATTATATATATAATAATCCTTATTAAAGCTACAAAAGTTCTTTACTCAAGATCAGTGAGTAATTTTTCTAATTTCCCTTTGTTCTTTTAACTTTACTGAAAGAACGCTTTATTCGCTGCTGGCCCTTTAAGAGCACCCGTTGCCGAGACGCGGATCTCACACGCGCCTCATAGCACAACTCTTTTCATCCATAGACTTTTCTTATGTAATGAAGATACTAGACAAAATCACATTTTGGCATAATTGTGTGTGCTATTGTTCGTTCAAGCTCGAAAGAGAACTGTTTATTCTGGGCTGGCACACGGTCAGTGCATGCGCATTATGCGAGTCTCATCTATTCTAATCTAGGGCACTCACAGGCAGCTTTTCACTTCTTGTCGTGCAAAATGCGAAAAGGCATTTGAACCAATAAGAGGGGGATCTTGTAACACTAGTCAAAGGATGACAAAAAAGAAGAGATGCTGCGCTAATAGCCCTACTTTGTTTATTTCATATAAAATCGCGGCATTTTGCGTTATATAATTGCATAGGTTTGAGATCGCTATTACGACTGCGATATAATTAATCGTGCAGCACTAATAGTGTATTCTAAAGGGCAATAAACACCACTCCAGCAAGATAGTCATTTTATGCAAATCATAGACCTTTATGCCTTATCTACAAATAAAGTATAATATTGGGAACATTGATCTTGAAGAGAGTGTCGTCTTGTTACTGTCGCAACCGAACGCGACGCGCTAATGCTGATGCATGGAGAATGACTGAGGCGAGATGACTTTCCGTTAACTTTAACTTAGAGACTAAAATATTAATTTTACCACACATTAAGCTATTGAATGACTTTAGAAGTCTTGGAATATAGTGTGAAAACTTATATAGTGTGGGCACCCAGCAAATTTGACTAATTTATTCAAGACATCTAAACCACAATTCTGGTTTGTTCTAACAATTGTGATTGTGACATTCTTACTGAATTTAAGATGTTGCCTGATGAAAGAAATCACAAATGGAGGCTATATACCAAACCGAAAGAGTCAACATGCCTTGTTCTCAGTTTTTCTGAAAGACGGACAAGTAACCCTACCTTCAAAAAGACAAAGAGAAACCCACTTGAATAGTGGGTCGACGGTGCTATATCGGATCGCCTTGGTTCTCTTGCTTGCTGGTGATGTTGAATTGAATCCTGGCCCCCTGCTATCGGATGCTACACAGAGCGGTGATCCAGTGACATCAGTGATTCCATCCTGGGCCATTCATCAGTCAATGAACGCTGGAATTTGGCCCCCCGTGGAGCTTTGCCCACCTGTGGGGCTCATATGGCTTCCTCCTTTCTGGTGGTGGGGGCCTGGTTCGGCCTGGCCTGTCGCTCTTGCGGTGGGTGGTGCGGGGGTGTCCTGCCCTGTGGTGCTTGCTTCGAGTGGCTTGGCTCGGGACGGTCACTCAGGTACCGCGGGGTTACCATCTTCAGGAGGAAGTATCGTGGTGCCGAGAATACCGATGTGGAGCGATGGAGTACTTCCTGATGTTCGTTTGGACTGCTGTGCTTCCGGTGGGAGAGGCACGCTGCTGGCCGCGGCGTCTTCGTGTTCATCGGCAGGTTTGGGGGCTGCGTCTGTTTGTTTCTGCCCGCTGTGTGACCCGATAACGGGTGGAGACCCGGCTGGGGGCTGCGTGTTGTGCGGACCGCGAGATCGTCGACTGCAAAGATCCGTTGCAGACGTCTCATATCCATGGACTGGTCAAGATCCGCGACAGTCTCCGGTGGTGCAGTCAGATACTGTCACCTTTGCCGGTGAGTGCTCCAGACCGCAGTTTCCACCCATTTCCCAGGTAATAATACAGACCAAAATTAGGAATCCCGTGTTCAAAAGACACAGATTATCCAATATTTTCCGTACTCTGAATCAGGCGAAAATAATTTGGGACCCGCGAGCCAAACCTAAAGGCTTATTGGGCGGACACTTAAACATAAGGAGTATGACACCTAAACGCGAAGAGCTAGAACATCTGCTATGTAATTCCAACATTGATTTTATTGGCCTCTCTGAAACGTGGTTGACACATAGCTCTCCAGATTCTGTTGTAAAAATGCCTGGGTATAATGTGTACAGGAACGACAGGGAAAATGGTAGGGGGGGGAGGAGTTTTATTGTACGTAAGAGACGTTTTTAATAGTAAACAGATTGTATGGCCAGAGGATATCCAACTTGAATGTGTCGGAGTAGATGTGTCCCTTTCATCTTCAATGTCATTTACCATAATATGTGTATATCGTAAACCATCTGCAAAGTTGGATTTCTATGAAAAATTTGAAAAACTTCTCAAATATTGTACTTTAAACAAAGAAACAATTATTATTGGTGATTTTAACGTAAATTGGAATGATAAGAAGGCTAGGAAACATCTTAAAGCTACAACAGACCGCCATAATTTTAAACAATTAATTCAACAGCCTACCCGGATAACTTCTCGTTCTGAAACATTGATAGATTTACTCTTTGTTAATCGACCTGAAAGAATTGCTAAAACATTTAACTTTATGACAGGTTTATCAGACCATAATGCTGTCTTTTTTTCAAGAAAGCTTACAAAACGACGTTTTAAAGTTTCACACAGTCATACTGTGTATAATGCTATTCCAAAAAACCAACTGGCAAATTTTGTGGCTTCTATACAAGAAATTGATTGGAGTGAATTAAATCATAGTGAGGATATAGAGAATTGTAGTGATCTTTTTCAGTCTAAAATCAATCAAGTAATGTTAAACTTTATTAAAAGAGGGAGCCATAATAAGAGAAATGGAAAGTTGTTACCTTGGCTAAATGATAATTGTAGGAAATTAATGAAGGACAGGGATGTCCAACTGAAAAAATCATTAAAATCAGGTCTTATAATAGATAGGCAAAAATTCACATCCTTACGAAATAAAGTCATTAACTACATGCGGAAGGCTAAAGCAAAATTCTTTATGGATATTATCATTGAGGCCAAGGGAAATGGCAAAAAGATTTGGCAAAATCTCAATAAATTACTTGGTAGACAAAAAGAAAAGTCAATTGAAGCCTTTGAACTCAGAATTAACAACACTGTAGTTAAAGATGCAAATTCTCTATCAAAAGAATTTAACCAATACTTTTCTAAATCTGTTAGGGAGATAACTGAACAGTTTGAGCCATCTGATAAAATATCTAGACCCATTGATTTCGCCAAGCCTGTGTTCAATTTGCGTGAAATAACAGAACTAGAGGTGGACAACATCATTGGGTCACTTAAGAGTTCCAAAGCAAATGATGTTTATGGGCTAGATTCATATTCTCTAAAATTATGTAAAGATTCCTTAATTGCTCCAATTACATATATGATTAATTTATCATTCAAGCAGAGAACTGTTCCATCTTTCTGGAAAATGGCCTTAGTCACCCCAATCTTTAAATCAGGTGATAAATTAAATGTAATCAATTACCGACCCATCAGTATCCTCCCGGTTGTCTCTAAGGTTGCAGAGAGGTGGGTTGCTAAAATTATAAATGAACACTTAAATAATGGCCACTCCTCCTTGCATCCTATGCAATTTGGATTCCGCACCAATCATTCGACTGAATTTGCCAATAGTTTGTTTGTAGAAAAAGTAAAGAGTAAATTGGACAATAATACCTGTGTCGGAGCGGTGTTTTTAGATTTAAGAAAGGCATTTGACACTGTGAATCATGACATTTTATTATCTAAACTGACATATTTTAACTTTTCTTTAAATGCCATTCAATGGATTAAATCTTACTTGGAATCAAGAAAACAGTGTGTTAATATTGGCGGTGTCAAATCATCTTTCTTGGATGTCCCCGTTGGTGTGCCTCAAGGGTCAATACTCGGTCCTTTACTATTTTCTTTATATATAAATGACCTTCCAAACACTTGTGCTGATGTTGAATTTCAAATGTATGCTGATGACGCAGTCATCTACACAAGTGCCAAAAGTGTTCAAGAAGCTTCTGCCATTCTGACCTCTGCTCTGGTCCCTGTAAATGAATGGCTCTTTAAATCCTGTCTGTTACTTAATGTTGAAAAAACCGTCTGTATGATGTTTACTAAACAGTCTCGTGACATAAAACAATCTGGTGTATTTCTAAAAGGAGAAGAATTAGAAATCGTCTCGGAATTTAAGTACCTTGGTCTGACCCTTGATTCTACATTAAGTTTTAAAAAACATGTTAAAAAAATATCGAATAAAGTAAAATTTAATTTACGAAATTTTAAACAAATTCGTCAATTTATACCATTTGGGCTGCTAAAATGTTTTTACATTCGATGATTCTATCGCATATGGAATATTGCTGTACAAGCTGGACTTTGACCGGTATGAAAACATTTAAATCAATAGAATTACTCTATAAAATGCCATAAAAGTCCTTGATAAAAAGCCAATGTCCTTCCATATTTGTAAGATTTTACAAAAACACAACATATTAAGCATAGAGAATTTAATTTTTTTAAATATGCCGGTTTTGTTTACAAAGTGTTACATGGATTAGCCCCACCCCCTTGTTGGACTTTTTTAAACTAAACACTAATAGTGGTGCCAGGACACGGGCCTCTGTTAGAGGTGACTGTGAAGTTCCGTTCAGAAGAACAGCCTTTGGACAGAATTCTCTGTCTGTGAAGGCCTGTAAGTTATGGAACAGTATCCCCATCTCTGTCAGGGAATGTTCCACATTTCCTATATTCAAAACCAGACTCAAAGTGTGGCTTATAGCAAACCAGTCTTGTGACCACTAAGTGTTTTCTGTGTTTTTTGTTGTTGATTCCGGCTTGTAATTTTTACTTAGTTTTTTTTAGTTTATTTTGTTTTTGTTGTTATTTTGTTTGTTGTAATTTTTGTATTTTTTGTTATTTGTCTAGGGACTACGGATGTAAATTAGCCCTGTGGCTATAATCCGGCATGTTTACGTCTGTTTTGTTGTCTCAATTCAGAAGTTCATTAATGTGCATTGTCCCTATCAAATAAATAAATAAAATAAATTAAATTAAACTTGATTGTGCTTTACAGTTTTTTATGCCTTTAGTGGGGCTTAACAAAATAACACAATATGCAGAATGTCGGACGTCACTTTTCAGGCTAAACTGTTTTTATAGATAAAACTATTTACATTCGGCAGTCATGAAAACAAATCTCAGATAACGGTTGACTAGGTAACAATGTGTAATTTTGCGCCGGAGTTCTCCTTTAACTTACATTAGCTAGCTAACTACGAACGAGCTAACCAGATAACATTAACAAATTGACAAGCACTTACTGGGCACAGTGGGCAGAATGGCTCTTCAAATTACGGACGAAATTGGAGGTTGTCATCTGACTGTCCGCGATCTTAACGTTGCATGTCTTGCAAAGCGCTGTTCTTTTGCCATCTTGTTGTAAGAAATTCTTGAATCCAAAAGCGACGACGACCCTCGTTATCCCTCCGGCTGACATGTTGATGTGATCTGATGTAAGTGGGCGTGGTGTGCGCGTAAGGTATGAGAGGGCATGACTGATGATCTCGTGATCCAGTCATGACAGCGCTATTCTCAGCCTGCGCTCCAGCTGGATCAACTTTATTTTTTTTACATAATTATATATTTTATATTCAAACTGAAAACATGATGTGATTAACACTCAAGTCATATTATTACATGCAAGTGTGTTTGATTTATGGACCAAATTTTCAGATCAAGTTTATGGACCAAGTTAATTTAATTAATAAACCTATAAAACTATTAATGCACTACAATTAAACTGGTTATATGCCTTTACTTATAAAAAATAAAAAACTTATTAAAAAAAATACCAGGCTTAAGGCATTTATTTTTTATGCAGGCCATACACACAGGAGTGAAATGGTTAAGACCCCTCCCCCTACAAACACACACACATGCACAGACAGGCAAAGACAGAGATGTAGGCTCAGATTAAGCAAGACCACATTCAAACAAACATATCTGACTTTCTGTGGGTCCTAGCTAATGAGTGTCAATTAGAAAGTTGTCCGGCTCGAGGAGTACAATATACATACCGATTTTTGTAACTGTAGATAAAACTAACAACCCTACTTTTGTCAAAAGGTGGCGCTACTGAGCCCTCACCACGCCCGTTTCTGAAACATTGCACGTGTCTACTGGCTAATAAATGTGATGTGTCTGTCGAGTTTCATGCATTTTGAAGCATGCTAAGGGTCTCAAAAGCATCCTAAAAGCATCCTAAAAGAAGGGTAAAGTTTGATGCGCCGCCACGGCAACAGTTTCAAAGATATCAAGAATCCATTCACAGGTCTACATCTGCCGTATGTTTACATTATACATATGAAGTTTGAAGCAAATCGGGTAAAAATAAAAGGGTGATATCAAAGCATTTTGAAAGTGACACACTTCCTGCTGCCAGTTGGTGGCGCTATAACTTTGACTCACAATAGTCACATCCATGTGATCGTCCTCTTACAGCGAACATACTGCTGAAGTTTCATCAAGATCAGTTAATGTATGCTGAAGTTATAACAAACTTCCTGTTTCACGTTTCTCGCCATGATTTCGTTTCCTCGCCACGGCCAAACCGTTCGAGATATCAAAAATCCCCACACAAGCTTTCATCCTCAATGTCTTCACTTTACGCTGACCGAGTATCGTCGAATTTGGATCAAAGCTCTAGGAGGAGTATTTCAAATAACATTGCGAGCGTTTTACAAACAAACCTCAATAGCCGACTTCCTGTTGGGCTGGGGTAAAAAGTAAAAGCGCGAGGTATAGATGAAACGATGAGATCAACATGCGTACCGAGTTTCATATTATTACATGCAAGCGTGTTTGAGTTATGGACCAAGTGTTCGGACCCCATTCCAGGGGGCGCTGACGAGCCCCCCTGCCACGCCCGGGTACCATCTTCAGCCCGGCTCTGATGGCCGCGGGTTCTGACCCGTGTGCAAAGTTTCAAGAGTTTTCGAGCATGTTAAGGGCCCCAAAAGTGCCCGAATAGTCGTAAGAAAAATAATAATAATAATAATAATAATAGAAAAGAATAATCCTAAGGAAAACAATAGGGCCTTCGCCCTTTCAGGGCTTGGGCCCTAAAAAGCAACCGCTTACAGTATTTACAAAGTGTAGGAAGACATGTTGATCAAGGCAGTCACGACCAAGGTTTGTTCTGGAAACCAAAGCCACTGAAAGACAGGAGAAATAAAGTGTGTAAGCAGAACAAATAAAATTTGCACAGGAAAACACACACACAAAAGAGGATTTCAGTTTGAGTCACATTCATCTATTAGCAGCATCAATATTCCATCATATTACAATATCAAATATCACATACCTTATCGTTATAATGCTCAACAATAAAAATGCTTTGTAATTATTATTTTTTCTATGTATAAAATTATATATATATTTATTATATCTTCACCTGACATCTTGTAATCATTTCCTTCCATTATATTTATATTCAATGCACCATTCATTCATAAACGTATCACTGTAATCTAATATCTTGCTAGTTATCTCCACTGTTATTTTATAATCAACACATCTTCACCTGACTTCTTATAATCCTTTCCTTCCATTATTGTAATATTCAATGCAACATAAATTAGGGATGTCCCGATCCGATCCACGGCATCGGTATCGCGCCGATACCGGCCCAGAACGCTAGATCGGAGATCGGAGGGGAGAAAAAAATATGAGCGATATCCAGTTTAGCGGCGCAGCCTGTCACGTGATAATTGTTGTGTTTACGCACACGCGCGCAGAGAATCACTCTCGCTTTGCGTGTCAAGAGCGAAACTGGCGCGCGTAAAAGGGCCGTTACATAGTCAACGCGAGCTACGCGAGAAAGCAACGCGAGTGACGCGAGCGACGCGCTTCCTTTCAAGTTTGAAGCGAAATTTACGCGCGTGACGCGCGTCAGAATCAAAATCCGTTGGCGGTCATTGTTTTTATGTCGACCGAGCATTCATCAAGAGAGTTACCGCTCTGTATTTACTCTGGATAGCAGAACAGCGGCGTGGGGATCATCGTCGCCGTATATTTGTGTCCACCGGACCCTTCGGAGCCGAACCGTTTGGCGAGTTTCACCATTTGCTCGCTCCAGGAGCTGCGCTGGATGACGGCCGCTGTCAGCGGTACTTCCGCCTGTCACGCGCCCAGTTTGATGACCTGTTGTCCCGCATCTGAGCGAGGATCACCCTCGCCCGGCCCCTCATCCATCTAATCTAGCTGTCATTTATTTTTGTTTTGATAATAAATAGAGCCAGCCTTCAAAAGTTATTAACCTGTCCTGTGATTTTTTTTCTCTCTCTCACGTCCAGACACGAATTTATGCACATATGTTGATTGTCTTTAGCCTACAACATAATACTATTTCTAGATATGGAATGAATAACATTCAATACAAAATGAACATGTCTCCATATAGAAATAATGTTTTAAGTGATGAAACATTTGCTTTGTTGTGCATAATCCCACCATGCATTTAGTCATATTAACAAAATAATTTATTGAAGCATCCAGACACTTCACCACGTGAGCAAGCAGCTAGGCTCCTGATTGGTTAACGCGGCGCGAATTCACGCCAAAGTTCAGCCAACTTGACGCGCGAATGAGGCGTATTCGCGTCTTCCGCGCCGCGCTCCACGCCTTCGCGCCGCAGGAATTTTTCTTGCATTGACTTAACATTGAAATCATTCGCGCCTGACGCCCTATTCGCGTCCGGTGTGAACGTAGCATTAGTGCGTCGAAGTTGTGATAGCGCTGTCGGCTAACGCGAAATGCTACTATTTACATTCCATGGATGTTTATTCATATATACAATTGTTTTGGACTAAAAACTTCTTCAAATTGGATTGTATGGACGCTTTACAGTGAAACCAAACCATTTTTGTTGGAATGTGGACTAACAGATGGCTAATTGGTGAGTTTCTTCCAGTTTGTGTTGGTTTGTTTTGGCTGTTGGTGGTCTGACAAAGAGACAGATTGTGCCCGCTGTGTTGATTGTATCTTAAAATGGTTTACGTCGTTCGAATCACGAGTTTCTCAGCTTTCCAAAGATATGTATTATGTTTACTTTTGTGTTTGTTTTGTTTTGTCTTTCACAAAGTTAAACCTATAAACCACCCTGTGGGCCGTATACGGCACGTCGGACCACGAAAAAAAAAATATCGGACTAATATCGGTATCGGCAAAAGCCAAAGGTGCGGCATCGGTATCGGTATCGGAAGTGAAAAAGTGGTATCGGGACATCCCTAACATAAATATAATGTGTGTGATAAAAATATTTTCTCTTTATGTATCGTTATAATATAACGTTACAGCTCTATCAGCTGCTCGTGTAGCCTTGTCTTTGCTAGTAGCTAATGTCCATCGTCATTTTATAATCAAAAACATTACATGAACAGAAAAACTGCCAATAATAAACATATCAATAAATGACAATGTGTTGAAACTTACCGAGCTAAAACGGGATCGAGTCCATGAACAAACATCTCCTCTCGACAGACGCTCGACACCGTGTTCTCAGATGCATCTCTCTGCGTCTTTGCTCTTCGTCGCTGCTTCTCATCACTTCCTCCAAAATACTCTCAACACCACAAAAACGCTTCTGTAGACGACGATCCATGATGGAGATTGTCAAATATAACTTTGGAGAAAATCTATGAGTTGATACGAGCTCCGTGTAGCGAACCAATACCTAGCCTATGCGCTCCGTGCGTAAAATGGCGAAAGTGCACGAGCGAATAACAACATTGCGCACTTGTGTTTGACAAATCTGCTTGAGAACTGTCAATCACTGCAATCGTGTTTTAATTGGTCAATACTCCCATCCATCAAAACATTGCCGATTACACATTGGCTGGCTATATCCAGACTTTATCCAGCCAAAAACCGAGATGCGAGATTGAGAGGTTTCTAAGCCAGTCAGGCGGTCCCTTGGCATTTTGATAGATTACAGAGCCTGTGATTGAAGGAGAGAGAAGGGGGATGACTCATTTTATCCGGAAGAGTCTAAACTACAGGGGTGAGATGGCTTTCGAGTGTTGGAAAATAGATAAGAATCGATATTTTTTTGAAAATAAACATGACGCGAACTCTATCTCGAAAACGCTCATGCAAACAAAGGAGGATATTTCATTTTTTCCCTATTTTTTCGTTGTTTTGGATTAAAAAGTGGGATGCATTTTGAAGAATGGACCCTTACATTGAAATGTATGCTGTTGTTTCTTGGATTCGTCCGAACTGATCTGAACCATACGAGATGAAAGATGAGTATAGCGGTTCATTTTACTCATTTTCAAATGAGAGGTCCTTTTGCATTTAATTTAACCCTTTCCTCTCTGTTGTATTGATTGCAAAAACAAGTTTAGAACATGATTCTGGAGTGTTTTAGCTTTCAAATGATGCATAGTTTATGATAGTCAGTTGAATATTTGTTATAAAACAAAGCTTAAAAAAGTGATAAAAGTTTAGCCACGCCCTCGACGGCCCGTCATCGGGCCGGTGCTTGATAAGAGGATATACCATGTTCATTCATTCACTCACCGCAAAGTCTTGTTTAAGTGTTACACTGCATTTCTGAGCATTCTTATGGTTTTCTTGTCTCTTGGTTTTGGAAATCTTGCCCTGTTCCCTGGATTACTCTCTTGCCTCTGGTCCCTGCCTGTTTGTTTCTTTGTTTTTCTGTTTTGGACTGCCTGTCTGTGTATGACCCTTGCCTGTAAACTGGATTACACCTCTGGATTGCCCTCAAATAAAGCTGCATTTGGATCTCAACTCTTCTCAGAGCAGTTTGTAACAAGACCGCAGTATCGATGGCACTTAAGGAAGACCGCAGTATCGATAAGCCCAGGTGTTAGACACTGTCTTGCAAATTCTGTGAGGATGAGGAGGGGTGTTTTAAACAGTCTTCATACAACATGTGTTTTTCTGATGGTTGTTTGTAATTGTGTAAGAGTAGGGAGAAAATAAAAACATTTATTAAACATTTCTGAAACACATGTTCATGTTTTGTAAATGATTAGTTAATCATTAACTAAACAATTGTAAATGACTTATAACTGAATCTATAAAACATACATACAATAATTAACATATCACTTATTAAACATTTATGAAATGCATAATCATGTTTCATAAAAAAATGTAATCATTTACTAATCACTTGTAAATTATTTATAACAGAATTTACAAAACATACATAAAATGTTAGTATATCACTTGCTGATCATTTATGAATGTTTTGTAAACGCTTAGTTCATCATTAACTAACACTTATAAATGACTTACAACTGAACGTTATTATAAAGCGCAGCTCTCTCATTGACCTATTCAGTCATTCTCTTAGTTGAGCATTTATAAATAGCACCTGGAACAATCAGAAGACGTTTCCTCATTCAACTTTCTTAGGTTGAAATCTTTCTTAGGTTGAAATGGCTGAACAGTACAATCCTCACTCGCATACGAGCCCCAAACCCGGGCCTGGCTCCAACGCCATACCGGCCAACGTTACGTTCCTTTATTTATTTCTCATTTAATGTTAGATAATGTAGTCTTCCTCTTCAATTATCTCCTCTGTAATTCTGGTTATTGGATCAAAGGTTACACTTCTCACGCACCACACGTGTTTGATCCAATCATCATTTCACCAAACCAGATAAGGATCAATGAGAGACATTATAACTTTAGATCAGAGAGGGTGTTATGATCACTGTTCAGTTTCAGATCGGAAAATCCAATCATCATTTCATAATAACCAGAAATGCCAATTCATGAAAGAACATTGATTTGATCCTATTCAAGCTACTGGCTTTCTCTGTGCTGGTGACAAACTGAAGTCTCTGCTTTTAACATTTAATGTATATTGGCATATGACAAACAATATGGATCAAATGTTAAAAGAAAAGCAGAGAAACGTACTTACATTACTTACATATATATGTAATGTAAGTTAGTTTCTCTGTATGTAATGATAGTAGTGTGTATATATGAATAAATAATGTAGTTAGCAAGTATTTAACCATATTCATGAGAGGAGCATGCTGAGAACTTTTGATTGGTCGGCTCCTCAACCGTAGAGATAACACAACCGAGGCTGCAGTTTCAGGACTCAGCATAGTCTCGATGGGACTGACAGGAAGAACGAAAGACTCAGACCTGGCCGATCCCGAACTCGAGAGATGAACTAATCATTTTGTATGGTGCCCTCCAATTGCCAACGTTGGCAAGACTGAACGTGCTATCTGTGTAATTGAGTTCAGACAGTAAAGTATCTTTCTCTCAAAATCGTTCAATACCGTTTATGCATCAGTAAGTCAAGCCAGTGCATAAAATATCAATTTCGCATCGTTTCTTTTAATAGGATAAAAAAAAAAACTGAACAAAGATCTTTCCACACAGCGCGAGTTTATCTGGACACTTGCCAAACTCGTTATGAATTCAATGACGCACGTTACACTGCACAACGAGCTCTTACTGTATTTACATGATCGTGTCTGCATTGGTGAAAGCAGAGAGAAACTGCGTTACAATCATGATAATATCCTCCTCGCGATCGACAGACTGTCCTCTGCTGCTCAATGATCATCGCAGCAACACTTTGATGGGAATAGATCTTCAAAAACATCTCACGATTAGTTCATCTCGATAGCTGTGATAGTAAAAACATAAGCTGTTGTAAAATTATTCGGGAGAGTTTCACATGTAATACATAGCTATTTCATATGCAAGCGTGTCAGCCAATCACAGCAGAGGCCGGATTACACACAGCAGACACGCCCCTTCAAACAGAGCGTTCAAAGCAGAGGCTAAAATCAGGCTAGGAAAAATGCCTTTTATTTCTAAATTATGACTATTTTTGATCTAAAAAACATACTAACATTGCAAGAAATATTATAAAATAATTTTAAAAAACATTCTGGGGCACCTTTAACATTTGAACAAACAATAAGCATCAAATGTTAAAGAAAAGCAGACTTCAGTTTGTCACCAGCGCAGAGAAAGCCTGTAGCTTCAATAGGATCAAATCAATGTACTTCTTTCATTCACTGGTAGTTCTGGTTATTATGAAGTGATGATTGACTGCGCCCTACTGAAACAAAACAGTGATCATAGCAGCTTTCTGATCTAATAACCAGTAACTTATCAATGTTATCTCTGGCTGGTTTAGTGAAGTGATGACGGGTTCTGTCACGTGGTTTGCGTGAGATGTGCAACCGATCTGATCCAATAATCAGAATCACAGAGGACATTAGTAAAAAGGAAGATTACACAACTTTTTATATTATTAAATATATATTGCCTCACATGACTCTGTGCTCTGGCAATAAGAGAAATGATTCTTTTAGATGTATTGACTCATTTGCTCTATGAAATGATTCATTGATTCACTGATTCTCAGTGACTCCTGCTGGTCAGAACTTTTACTAACACCTTTTACTATCAACTTATAATGTTTCATTGAAACTGTAATCCGTTTATTGCAATTTACAAATCATACAACATCATTAAATATGAGGGATCTTTATAATACGTGATATTATATTAAATTGTAGGGTTTGTATTGTTTCTTTTATGGAGAGCTTGATTAATCAGTCCAACAAGAGACTTTTAGGGGGCTTAGAAAACAGAACGTGGGTAAATAAGCAGAAGTGTGTGTTTTTAATAATTCGCTGTTATTGTGTGCAGTTGAGTGAACAATACATGTTTACTGTGCGTGTGTCACATAAGGTGGACTTCTGCTGCTTGCAAACGGACTCTTTTGAGGAGACAGTGGATTTCCAAATGTGGTGCCCTGATTTCACACACAATGCACGAATACACTGCAGGCTCACTCTCGCTCGTACCCAAGGTAAATCAACAACACTATCATCCCTTACAAGTGTTTTATTTAACTGAATACATCACAATAAGCTAAAACACATGCGCAGGATACTTTACTTCCTGATAAAGTGCGCTCCCGGATTAATCCGTGCTGCTTTCACATTCACGCGAACCGCGGCACGGTTCAGGAGCAACCGAACTCCAGGCAGTCTCGGGTTCGGTACCGCAGTGCGCACCCGGGTCCCATGACAGCGTTCACATTAGCGAACCGTGCCCCGTTACCAACTAAACTGCCCCTTAAATACAACTCTTGCTTTTTATTTTACAAGCGTCATGAAATGTGTACAAATGGAGAAAAACAACCTTTTACTCTCACAAGACTGTATTATCCAGATCATTTAAACGTTACTCTCAGGAAACTTTAAAAAACACTGGCTGATGAGGTTGTTGTGAATTGTTCATGTGTTAATATGGTCACAGTCTAAAGAGACATCGGTAACACTTTATAATATCTGCATGCTATTAATCATTAGTTAAGCATTAGAAAACAGATCATTCATCATTCATAAAGCATTCATAGACATTAATAAGCTGTTTATAAATACAGCTATACATGATTTATTCTTGATTTATAAGCAGATATATGTGTTTAATAATTGTATTTTCATACTTTATTAATGATCAAATAATAATTTCTAAATGAAGTATAGCATTATTTACAAACCAGTTATTTAAGAGTTGTCAGTCACTTAGAAAGTGTAAGTGAATGTAGTTTAGTACTGGGTCTTATATTTTTCAATGCACAGCAATATTGACTATGCATGTCTATATTGCATAATACATATTACATAATTATAAATAAAGACAAAAATACAATTACATGTAAGGTTTATCCTTTATTGTCTACAGATGCCACATACAGTACATGTGCTACAGTTTGACTCTTTGTTTCCCCTTTTTCTTAGTGTTTTGGTTTAGTCCTATTCAGTTTTCCCGCTCCTCGTTTGTCCTCAGTTTATTCACCTGTGTTTAGTTAATTATCTTCATCCATTTCACCTGTCTCCTATTCATTATTGTCATCAGTACTCTGTATTTAGTTTCCCTCAGTTCATTCAGTCTTTGTCGGTTCTTGTAAATGTTTTGGTGTTGTTGCAAGTGTTCCTGCCCGTCTTCCTGCCAATCTGTACCTGTGAGAGTTTTCTGAAGTAAACTATATGAACTCATTGGAGCTTTTGACTTTGCCGTTCTTCACCCGCACCACAAGAGTTGAAAAGAGTTACCACAGATTTCCAGTTCCCAGCATGCTTTGCTTCTGACTGTTTTAGGAGAGCAAATGTTAAAATGAAGAGTTATTTGATGTGTTTTGCTCAATATTAATATACAGGAAGATCTGGTAGTGTTTAATGGTCTAGTATTTAGGAATATAAAAGGTTTTGTGGTATATTTCTGGAGTTTTTGGGGTTACCACTGTGCTGAAGAGTTGAGCCTGTGGTTCGGTTGATGAGTTTTTGAGGTCAAAGTCTGTATCCATTACTTTATTAAATACATCTGTGAATTATTTTACACAGGTATATTCACTTTGTCTCATACTTATTTCTATTCTAGTGTGCTTTAGTGATGGGAAGCTTGGATCATTTTACTGACGCGGATCTTTGAGTCTCGTTCAGTAAAATGAATGAATCATTTATCTAGTCATTTCATTCATTTCGGTCATTTCATAATTATATAATTAAAATGTTACGTTAAAGGACAACTCCGGCGCAAAATGAACCTTTGGTCTAATTACACATTGCTACCTAGTCAACTGTTATCTGAGTTTTGTTTTCATGATTGCCGAATGTAATTAGTTTTATCTCTAAAAACAGTTTAGCCTATAATGCTAGTATAATGCTAGTATATGGGGCATAGAGTAATGACAAATAAAAATCACTTGTTATTACCACTAACAAGGCTCAAAATAGCCCCACAGTAACACGGCAGCATAATAAGAGTCCCTACATTCAAACCGAAGCATTGAGAACTTTGTCAGTGTCCATACAGTTTAATAAGAAGATATTTTATACACACAGTCAACTTCGAGAATACAGGAAGAAGCCATCTTTGAAAAATAGTCTCTACCAGTCGATCTACGAACGCTGATCCAAGTGCGCTGAACTGTGCAGAATCTCATATGGTCCGTTGTTTCCAGAAGAAACACAAACACAAACCGTTTTCTTCTCTTCAATATGTACATGTTGCCTACTGTTCGCGCTCACCTTATCACCTTATTCACATCTCACCAGCGCACATGGATCGGCGTTCGTAGATCGACTGGTAGAGACTATTTTTCAAAGATGGCTTCTTCCTGAATTCGCGAAGTTGACTGTGTGTATAAAATATCTTCTTATTAAACGGTATGGACACTGACAAAGTTCTCAATGCTTCGGTTTGAATGTAGGGACCCTTATTATGCTGCCGTGTTGGTGTGGGGCTATTTTGAGCCTTTTTAGGGGTAATAACAAGCGATTTTTATTTGTCATTACTCTATGCCCTATATACTAGCATTATACTAGCGTTATAGGCTAAACTGTTTTTAGAGATAGAAGTCTTTACATTCGGCAATCATGAAAACAAATTTCAGATAACGGTCAACTACGTAACAATGTGTAATTAGACTAAAGGTTCATTTTGCGCCGGAGTTGTCCTTTAAATATCCCAAAACATCTAGTACTTACGAAAATCTTAATTACATTTGTAAAAATAACATAAATAATAGGGTAATGCAGCCAAAGCCAAATTAAAAGCAACTGAAATAACTGTATTAATAGAGGGAATGCGCATGACGTCACCGTCGGCCGGCGTGCCTGCAGTTCCTCACAGTGAGTGGCAAAAAGACTGAGCGGCTGTATATGTGTTCAGCGTGAATACCGCGAAAAACAAACACAACACACACAAATAAAGTGGGAAAGAGCTTTGCGATTGACTGTAGGCTTACAACTAGATTTGACAAAACATCGGAGGTATATTTTTACAGACTGCTATGGAAAGAGGAGCAAATGGATTGCTGCAATTCACAGAAACAACTGGACTCCAGTCAGCCAAAGGTGGATTTGCAGTTATCATTTTGTGTCAATATGCTGAATTTAGCTGGAAAACCATACCCGTATATTTTGTATTGTTATATACATTAACAGCTCATCAATTAAATATTTATCGTTGCATATTCTGCATTATTGGATGTTTTTTTTTAATAAACACTGACCAAAAAACGTATAAAGTTTTAGAGCTGGACGATATGATATAGGATATAACACTGATATAAGTGATCACCCGGATTGAAACCTACCTATATTATATTTAAAGCGTTCACAGGCACATTTGCTTTATGTTTAGGTCTTGCTTTTATTTCCCTGGTGTCGAAATCAGGCAATAAATGTCAGGCAACACGATTCCTGGCTGCATGTCAATATCCATGGATCACTGGATCTTTAGTAAGTTGTAAGGAACACTATATTGAGTCCAACATTTAGTTTAAATTGATAAAATTGTTCGATTTAGTCGCATTTCCGCAGTTTTCCCCTATTGAATCCAGTCACGCAGCAGATCTTTTGCCACTCGGTCAGGCTGAGGGGGGTTGTCACGCGGGAAAGTCACGTGTCAATGCATTCCCTCTATTAGTTGCTGGGTCTCAAGTTCAGGCTATTGCCGTCTGATTCTGTTAGTTCACCTCACCTCCTGATCCGAGATCAGGTTTGTTCTCCTCCTCTCGTGTCGTTAGTTGTTGACTCGTCAGTGTCTGACTCTGATCTGTGCTGTCTGCTGGGCCGTGCCGTGCGATATAGCAGGACTGGAAAGATTAAAGATTAGTTCATCTCTCGAGTCTCGAGTTCGGGTTCGGTCGGGTCCGAGTCTTTCGTTCTTCCTGTCAGTTCCATTAAAGGTGCCATCTGTAAAAATTGAGGTTAAAATTTCCCAAAAATGAGCTACACGCATCAAAAGAATGAGAAGAAATAAGGTTGATGATGTCATTAAAAAAATGACAAGTTATAGTGCTGCCGAGATATTAACCTGAATTAGCATGCTAAATTACTAGCCCCGGCCCGGCAGGTGTCGTAATACCAGTTTCGGCCATGGGAGGCGGTATGCGGACGGGCAACATTACCACCAGCCAAACTGCAATAGACGAGTAAGTCGGCGGCTTGTGTGTCCTTGAACCTGATGTCAGTCGTGTGGAAATACAGCCCACTACTACATTTCAGTTCAGGGAAGAGTTAAATAAATGATTGGTGGATATTATGCATGAGGAATACATTTTGGTAAGTTGTAACATACTGTATCTTTCAACAGTGTTTGTGTTCTTTTACCATTAGCTAGTAGAGATGATCGGTTCACGTGCGTTAGGGATCTGTTGTGTAAAGCGCCAAAACTGTATTTATTGTTTGAATTGTGTAATAAAATGAACAGAATCTGAGCTGACATCGGTCTCCGTGTCCTTTTCTGTGCATGACAATATTGATGTGTGGCGTGAGAGTGTGTGAAAAGTGTTGTGAGAGTTGGCCGCTCTGAAAGACGCTAGCTTGGTCCACATCAGGGAATGCTGTCTGTCAAATTAATTAAAACTCATGATAAAAACGTAATATGAACAAAACGAATATCATAAAACTAGAAATAATAGCCTGGGCTTTAATTTTCCCATATCGTCGAAATGCACCGGCTTGTCTATGAGACGGCCTTTATAATTTAGTAAAAATCTCCAAATGCTCCTCGTGAAACTGCGGCCTTCCAACCTTTTACTATCGTGTCAATTGATTTGATGAATATGCACGAGGGAGACAGAGCAACTCAGCGCTCGCCCGTGTTGTTTGAAGACATGAGAGTGCGCGTGGCCGTGGAGGTATTTCTGGAGGTATACTGCCCCCATCTGGTATGGAATATGGTGTATGATTTGATTTTTTTATCCCAGAGGGCACCTTTAAGTCTGTCAGTACCGGAAAGGGGAATGATTAGTTCATTTGAGTCTTCAGGTTTGAGTCCGTCGTTCTTTTCTCACGTGGCCACTGGTCTCGCATCAAATACAACATTATATTCATATTATTGACTGCGTCTGAATGTATATTGTGTTATATAGGCATTCAAATACAAAATATGTTAAATAAACATTATAAACAAAGGTTCCATTATTATTATTATTCCTTATTCCTTATTATTGTCCCTGTCAATCTCTTTTCTATATTATGCATCTGTGGTGTGTTTTATTATATTTTGTACATTAATTAACTACTATTATATTATACATCATCTACGTGCTTGTTTGTAAAAAGTTTGTGAATTAGTTTGTAAAAAGTTTGTGAATTTGGTCTATTCAATACAGGTGACAGCTCACGCTGACTAAAGACGAAGGACTCAAACCCGAAGACTCAAATGAACTAATCATTCTCTTTCCGGTACTGACAGCATAGACTCTATGGGACTGACAGGAAGAACGAAAGACTCGGACCCGACCGAAACCTGAACTCGAGAGATGAACTAATCATTTCTGTTTCCAGTACAGATTCAGAATCCATATGTTGCGCATGCGCGGGTAACACAACATGAACGAATCACTCCCTGAGGCAACTCGGTAGTCCCGAGTCATTTTAAAGATTCGTTCAAAATGAACGAATCGTTCATGAACGACACATCACTAGTGTGCTTGTGCTACTGTTGTCTAGCTTGTAAATACGGATATAATGTTTAAAATTATAAAATATTAATCTATAGGTGTGTTTATAATTTATGTAAAAATATATGCAATATATTACACATGCAGTAACTGATCACATATGAATCTATATATTATGAAGTGTATTTTTTGAATATAAAATGACATACATTAGTAAATATATTGTCACATATTTTTCAATATATGAAAAGAGCAAATTCATTATCTTTATTGTGGTCCCGAGAGTCTTAACATTCAATATATTGTAATACTGTATATTAAGACTATATTTTCAAACATACTGTTATTTCACTTAATATAATGATCATTCAGATATTGGGAAAATAAAATATATTTTCTTTCCGTAAGGGCAGTCCTCTGCCATAAACCAGTGTGCAATGATGGTTATAAATGTGCTGCAGGAGTGAATGTGATTTTAAGCTGATAATAGGTGCGTGACTCTCAATTCCTGGCCTATTATCTCATATAGATTGAAATTGCTCACTGAGGTTGAAAATGACCCATTAATTAGCACATAAGATGAGGGGATCTCTGTATAATCCGTAATTCGTTTGTAATTATGAAATGAAATTACTGTTTTTTTGTTTTTTGTTTCAAATAGAAAAACCAAATAAACGTTTTTGGTGTCAGAATTCAAAAAACGTAAAAAACAAAAACTGCCCGATTTTCATTTTTTGGCGATCATTTTATCGTTATTCATTTTTGAACAAAGAATGAATTGAGTCTTGAACTTCTGTCAATTCGTTTTTCGTTTATAAACCAAAAACGGAAGTCACGTGGTCCATTCCTTATTTGGAAGCGAATGTAACCGGAAACACTTTCAAAATAAAAGTTACTACAGTTAGCGAGGTGATGGTAGACTAAAACTGAACTAATATAACTTTTTTTAGTACAACTAAAGTACTGGGTGTGAGTAAGACTTTAGTTAACTGAAATAAAAATTCAAACAAATAAAATAATAACTCTGGCTGTTAGGGAGAATTAAACATTTGTAAAACCATTGGTGAATAGCTTTTGCCAAGCGTGCCAGAGGTTCTGGGTTCTAATTTGTTCTAATGACATTTTTTTTTCATCAAAACTGATTATGTTTATCAGTGGTTGTATATCAGGCAGAGACGAAACATCTTCAGAACATTTTGTGTTTTAATTTCACCGTAATGAATAGAGTCTCTCCACAACGGATTGCACGTCCGAGTGAAGACTGTGCGCACCACATTTGGAAATCCACTGTCTCCTCAAAAGAGTCCGTTTGTGTTGTGCCCTTAAAAGGGGAAAAATAATGAGAATACAGAAGAAACTCGCACACACGCAGCTCTCGCCTTCACTCGTCTGTATTGAAAGAGTTTTTGAACAATGTATACGAGAAAACATACATTTCAAAATTAGTGCACTCATCAGATTCAGGACCACAGTCACAATTATCTTATTAATGCATTCTAAATTATCTTTTTATCCAAATTTCCATATGAAATGTAAATTGTTTTTAACAAAGTTATCAAATTACATTAATACTCATTTTTTACGTTAGTTCTCACATAACACTAAAATGAATTATACTTTTAACAGTATTCATTGTCTCAAGCATGACACAAACTCACCCTTAAGTGATAAATTCACAATATATCTTTCAACAACAATATATGGATGTCGGTAGCTAACTTAAACACCAGAAATAAAGTTAACACTCATATATAGCGGGACTCGGACACGACGGAGCACGAGGTCTCCGGCTGCTAGCATGACGTGGTCTCTCAGTTAGCACAAAACTCTTTAACGACATGTAAAACGTCTCTTTACTCAGATAAACCTAACATAATGAAACGTATTCTAATATCAACATGTGTTAATATTTACATTGCTTTGTGAGTGGTCATTACCTTAAAAGGGGGAAAAATAATGAGAATACAGAAGAAACTCGCACACACGCAGCTCTCGCCTTCACTCGTCTGTATTGAAAGAGGAAGAGAAGCGCGCGGAGTCCCCCTACTGCAACCCCAGGCATTACAAACGATCAAACGAACAATTAACCCAAACAGACGAAGATCAGTATTATCTGCATTCAACTTCTTAATATTGCTCTAATTTCTTAATAAAACTGATTTTAAACAGTGACAAAACTTAATATGCATTATATAACAGACTATTTTATATGCAATAATGAATTATGAACTATAACACTCACTTGTCACATACTCCCCCTCAAAATAGATGTTGTCCCCAACATCCTAAT